>VOMN01007173.1:0-11988 GCA_014899125.1 Orchestia grillus
ACATTAGCAATACTGCATTCACGAAGATCCTGAAATTCCCAACACATTAGCTATACTGCATTCACGCAGATCCTGAAATTCCCCGTACGTTAGCAGTGTTGCATTCACGCAGATCCTGAAATTCGTTGTACGTTAGCAATACTGCATTCACGCAGATCATGAAATTCGTTGTACGTTAGCAATACTGCATTCACGCAGATCATGAAATTCGCTGTACGTTAGCAATACTCGGCTTCAAATGCTTTCCAGTTGCTCACCTTACCTGCCTTAGAAATGCATCAAATGTTGTACAATGATACGCATATCATTAAAAAAACGATAACGTTTTGAGGAACGTAATTATTTTTATGCTGAGTTCCAACATTAAGTATGAAATAGTATTTGCTAGAATTCTCTGCCTAAGGTCTTCTAGTAAATCCATTTAGTTTAGCTGTGTATTTTATGTTTATCGTGCAGAATGGTAGTAATTAACGAACAAACTGAACTCTCTCCCTGATCTGCGTGGTATGTTTCTTAGAAAACTCCTAATTGCTAGTCTGAACAAGTTGCTTCGCTCTAGTCCCCTCTGAGCGAGAAGGATTCCAAAGAAAAATCCTATTTGAAAATGAAGCCTTACCTTAGGAGACCGGAGATGTTGAGAAGACTCTCACTGGTTCCGCCCTCGAGTCGGAGATACTGAGGAAAAGAAGGAACTTTGATATAAGTCACTCTGGAGTCAGAAATACATAGAAGAGCAAAAGACTCGGACTGGAGTTGCTGTGGAGTTAGAGATACTGAGGAGAAAAAATGACAGACTGGAGTCGCCGTGGAGTTAGAGACACTGAAGAGAAGAAATGAAAGACTGGAGTCGCTGTGGAACACACTGAACACTGAAAAGTAGGCACCAAAAGCCTCGTTAGCGAGTGATGCAGTGTACGTATTTGTGGGAACGCGAGTGGGTGAACTGGGGAGAGGAAGTTAAAGAAAATATTTTTGACTGTTTTCTGCTTTGTCTTAACAACGTTCTGGAGACCTCAGCGGTAAGCTTGTGAGATTTCAAAAAGGCTTTTTCAATCAACATTGGCGGGTTGAAGCAAGATAGTCTAGAATGCCGGCAAAGTTCGAAAATTTCTTGATTTTAAATGATCTACAAAAGCAGTAATCCCTATTTTTGATATATATAAAGTAAGAGCAGCCATACTCGGGTCCATTTTGACTGGAAGTTCGGCTTCTATGCTCACAAAAATGAATTTCAAAGCCCGTACTTACTGAGGAATGGTGCCACATCAGTCACAGTTAACCTGAGGCATTGCACAATATTGAAGAAATTTTTATTAAATCCGTTGAAGTAAACCACAAAGAAATTTGTAGTTCAAGATGACTTGCCATTACAGTTTTTCCAAATTTATGACGGAGGCTAAAATATGGAGGAGCAGCCTCGTCAATTCCTATTTTCTTGCTCCTGAAGTCTTCCTCTCGAGGAAATTTTCCATGGACTGTCCATATTGGCGGCATTCTCTTCCGGATAAAAAACGAAGCTGAAGGATTTGTGGTATTTTGTCTTCGTGGAATTTAATTCGCTTACAGCAAATATGCGTTTCTTCCCAGTCCGCGCGCGGCAACTGATCTTGGAGGCACGCACCTGCCTGCGCCCGAAGGTTAAAACCTCGAGGCTTTCGATGAAATAAGAACTAAATACTTTTGTATTTATTTGCAGAGTTGATCCAGGCAGTAAAGGCATCCGTGAACTGTTTTTAAAAAATTGTTAAACACGCGATAAATTCCAAGGGGGATTATATTTGAAAAGGTCAAGACAATGACGTTCGAACGTTCACATTGGAAGTTACCTTCGGTTGTAGGATTAATTGGAGCGGCCGCTCTTTTGAACTGGAAAGACCTGAAGAATTGCATTAAAAATTACGTATACCATAAAACAATATGAATTTAATCCACATTCGAATATGCCTTAACGTATTTATTTCAGAGAGAGGCGCACTGCGCTGGAGTTACTTGCTAGTACAAATTCAAAACGTGGATAAAAGTAGCGAATTGTTTATCGTTTTTTGTAAGCCAAAGCAATTATTAGCATCATGGACGATTGAAGAAGATTACAAGAAGTTCAAAGATACACTTCACTGTACATGGAACGGCTAAATATGGCTTTAAGCTTCACCGTATACTTCTAATACTATTTTGAGAATCCTTTCTTTCTAAATCCCAACCCACGAATCGCTTCAAAATTATAACTACATAATTACAGTACGAGAAAAATTGGGAAAGTTTGTCAGCATTGAATGAATCGATATATTTATTTTGGGAATTTCAATTACTGGTGAACCAGTAATTCACCGACCACAGAGACTAAAATTATCCCTCGGTCAGTCTTCTGACTAAACTAGCGAAGTTAACTTCAGTTGCAGAGCTGCAAAGTTGTTAGCCAGAATAAGGTGAAGAAATGCACTAACCAATTTGTGCTGTAGTCTGCCAGAGTGAGGTAGTGAGGTAACAGGAAAGATCTGTGACGTTATCTGCCAGAGCGAGGTAGTGAGTTACCACGAGAGATCTGACGCATTGTGTGCCAAAATGAGGTAGTGATGTACCAGGAAACATCTGTGACATTGTATACAAGAATGAGTGACGTACTAGAGATGGTTTGTGACGTCGACCAGACCGAGGTGGTGGGGTACAAGAGAAGATTTGTGCTATTGGCTGCCAGGATCAGCAAAGAAGCCCTAGAAGCTCAGGGCTTGTAGCATTTGGCGCGAGTCTAGCTCTAAAAGCGCGAAACATTTTACCCTCGTCTTCACAGCATGTTTCTGATTCACGAAAGTAGACAACGGGGGTAAAAAGCTACGAATAATGTCAAGGAAATACGTTGCATGCGAAGTAAGTCAAGAAGCGAGATATATTAGGTCAACCTACCTCTGAAGTGGGCTTTGAACGAGCAAAATTAGTTCCAAGTAGAAAAAACAAAATGATGCAAGAGAAACAAACAAGGTGTTTCATCGTTATGTTTTTACCCAAGTCCCGTGGCGTGAAACAAGAATCACGTACCCAGAAATGAATCATACAGTGAGAAAATTATTTTCATTATGATATTAACACGTCGTCTACGTGTGAATGCATATACCTAAGCTGTGCCATAAAGGAAGCCAAATAGGAACCCGGCGACACTTTCGTATTTGAAGTTAGACTTGCTTTTATCATTCCTGCTCTTTCCTCTCTCTCTCGCTCTTTTCTTAGATTAATGGTACCTAGTCATTTTATTATTCAAATATGAGGGTTTTCTGTAGGTGCATGTAAAATGAGAGCTGGCCCAGAGACATACAGTTACGTAACAGTGGCTGGTATTTCGGTGGCCCGTTGCGTGGGGAAACTGTTAAGTTGAAAATTGAGATTCAAAATTTTCTCTAAAAAAATTACAGTACTTTGTAGCTGAAGGATGGAGAATCTACTGGGATTTGATTGGAAGATTAGAATTTGAATTGAGTAGGTTACGCTCCTTAGCTTCCTGACTGAAAAAGGAATTATTCTTCGTGTTGTTCCCTACCGGACGGTCACCTCAGAACAGCATCTTCGTGCTGGTCTCCTAATTATGAAAGTAGACTAGCATAGAATGAAATACACTTGGAAAGAATATAATAAAATGGAAATAGAGTATCTCAACTAGTTCGATACTATCATGTCATATTCTACTATTGTCCTATGCTATTTCCACTATACCGAAAAACCTGCATCGTTCTGCATCAGTGGTACTCGATGTATAGCTCACACGGCAGTGTGACCGTGGGTAACGGTAGACGACCAAAAGATATATAAATAAGTTAATAGGAGTCTTAGTTCTACAACATAAGTCACTTACTCGGTGAACTGCTACTTTTCAATATACTGTATTCTTAATAAAAAACCATTTTATTCGCTTGTTCATGAAGACAAAAATGTGACAGGCGAAGAGTATAGGAAATTTAAATTGAATTCTCTTCGTTACAATTCGTTGTTAGAATAAAATAATAGGCGATATTTTGAGGCTCTGCACCCACACAACATCTCCGACAATAAATTTCCTGTTCTAGCTTCAGTCCAGGCAATCCCGAGCTAAAAGTAGCAAACTTTTCTTTATCAACAAATTGAAAGTCTAAACTTCTCTACAGCACGACCCATATTTGCTCAATTAAAAGTTTGGAAGCCTAATCCATCCTCGGCATAAACGTAGCGAGGCCTTACAACAACAAAGCAGTTAGAGCACCAAACTTCAATGTTCACTTTTCCTATTTTCACATTTTACTTCATTGTTATTAGAGTAATTGATGAGGGACGTTCACGCCCCATTTTGAAGATACTGTGCGTGTTCTTCGGGGCAATTTTTCCTTGTCCTTTAATGGAGCCGCTTTTTTTCCGTGTTTTGTGAGGCTGAATGTCTTCTGCTGAGCTTGTGTTCCTGCTCAGACGCACTGCCGCTCAGGCTGGCCTCGGAAACCTCAGGCTGGCCTCAGGCACCTCAGGCTGGCCTCAGGCACCTCAGGCTGGCCTCAGGCACCTCAGCCGAGAGACAAAACAGCTTTTGTGTCACTAGGACTTTGATCGGAGCCTCGTAGCCTGCAGATCCGTGTACGACGATGCCGACCTACAAAAGGTTTTTGTGAAAAACAGTCGAAACTGACAAAAGTTTTATTTTTTATCTGCGGGATTGAAAAAAAATACGAGGGTATGAGTATCTATGTAAGTAGATGAGATTAAAATTTCTCTAACGTATAGAAAGCCTTTCGTTCAAGAGCGGTTGAAGTTTACAGTGATATTGTGAAATAATAAAGCGTTGCAGCTTTCCGACTGCAATATTTTGCACAACCTGAATTCTGATCAATATGACGAGAAGGAACTCTCAAAATCATTTGTCATTTATCAACTCATCATGGCCAGTTCATTAATATTTAATTAATATGTCCGATATTTAATTAGCAATACCATTGCTCCTGAGGTGCTCAGCCATCGACCTCGTTAGGATTTAATTCACTGTCGAGTTCACGAACAACTGCAGCTGATATTGGCTGTGACGATGTTGAGGTTACAGACAACTGCTCACTAACACTGATTGTGAGTATGTTGAGGTCACAAATAACTGCTGATTAACATTGACTGTGACTATGTTGAGGTCACAAACAACTGCTGACTAACACCGACTGGGTCTCCCTCCACATGTTCCCTCGGCATTTCCAGTGTGGCGAGGTACCAACTGTCCTTTTTACCGTGATGCGACCAAATCTGTCACCAAGTCGCCATTTCACAACAGCCAGTGAGTCGAGGGATGTTTGCGAGGTGCGGGAAATCCTCACAAAGACACACAAGAATACGTTGCCTCTCAGCTCACTCCATTGTGAGGTTACGAGACCGTCAGTCTCCTAGAAAGTACTGTACAAGAATTAAGGACACTCCTCTGTAGGCTGAATATAAGCACTGGGTCTACTTGAAGTCATCATCAATAATTAAAAAATAGGACAATTTATTTGCCACGAGCACACGCACCACATTGAGATATGCGTCATACAAATGATCCTAACTCAGCAGATCTTGCGATGTATATAAGTCAACGATTGTGTATGCCATTTTGACACTCTTATTTTTGTTAGGAGGCAAGTGTCAACAGTGGTTAGTTATTTAAAGTAGCATACTTTCAATTCAGAATGTTTCTGAATTTAGGGCAGATTTACGTAGAATTTGGAACATTTCTCCACTCGCTTCGCTTTTTTAACGGTACCCATGTTTTCTAAGAGGGCTTCTAATTCTCGTTTGCTCAATCCAATTCTTTTCAGATGCCAATAGTTTACCGAGAATGTTTCTCCAAACGATCTCGCAGGGGCTGCTTTCAGGCTGCAATATTTTTCTCCAGTGAGTCGTAAGCAATACAAATGTCGAGAGCGCCAGACCATAATTGGATTGTCTCACTACAATGTTATTCTTACGAGATCTCAGTGCAACTAGGCAGCATCTCGTTTGTGAGGCTAGTGAGGAGGACCCAGGCTCTTTCGGGTCGGAAGTTCGATCCGACAGCTCTAAGGGATTGATGACGAAGATCTCCTAATTCTGAACTAGCGAACTGATGCTGTAGGCGGCGCACCCTCGGATGTGGTGGGGGTGAAGAAGTGCAGGAGTGAAACCGTCCATGCACGGTGACGTGGTTGAAAAAGATAATCTGCTTGGAAAGCTTCGAAAAATCTTTATTTGTATGTGTGATCCATGAACAAAAGAGGGTTAATTGACAAATGCTTACACATCTCTTACCGGACTCTAATCTGAGCGTGACAAAACAGTCCTGGCAGACTAATTCTTGGCAATCCAAGCCTGACAAGCCAGTCCTGGCAGACACGATGTGGCAAGCTATACCCGACAATTTGTCCTAGCTATCCTGTTCTGATAATCCAGCCCTGACGGCTAAGCTCGAGCGATTTTTTCCTGACAGTCCACTCCGGACAGTATAGTACTGACAGTAAAGTACTGATAGTCCACTCCGGACAGTATAGTACTGACAGTAAAGTACTGACAGTCCACTCCTGACAGTAAAGTACTGACAGTAAAGTACTGACAGTTACCTCCTGACAGTAAAATTCTGACGATAAAGTCCTGACAACGTTGATTTGTCAGCCGCTCCTGAAAGAGTGTGAACTGGGAACCATTAATCTGCTATGAATATTGCAAAATTATGAAATTTTTCCCATGCGAACATTCTTTGGGGTTGTAGTCTACGTAAAATTTAAGTTATAATACGTAATTTTGAGATGAATGTGGCAAGAATAAAGACGGCATTTTTTATTTCGGAAATATTATCATTGGTTACACCAGCCAAATTAAAGAATATTTACGTAGTTCATATTTTCTCTTCATTTTACTGTCAAGAAATCTCTTCATTATTTCACATAATCTCTTCATTTAAGAAGATCAAAGAATAACTGCTTTTTGTCCAGCACTTAAAAATTACGGGTCCTAAAATGCAACTTAAGGGAGGCAGTGGGTATTAATTATTGGCTTTACAACTTTTCTCTCAAGCGGCAGGACAATTTTTATCACCACTTAACATAGAGTGAAGACTTAACAGGAGCACGCGCTCCTGCCAGCGTGCGCAGTCGCTACGACAAAAGCCATCGAAATTTCTTTATTGCATTTAGAGCGGAAATCGCTAGCAATGAAACCAAAATACCTTATTTTGAGCAGCAAACTACGACGTCTGGAGTTTCTTCTGGTAAATCACGCTGAGATATTTTAAGACACCTGAGTGCGTTCACCTTTTTTCGTAAGCTCAGTGCTGCAGCTGCAGGCAACGTGTGAAAGTGTTCGTGGCTATTTAGTTGCACTCTGGTATTCTTCAGATGCACTTTTTACGATAAACCGCTATTTATTTTAAGAGAGTTGTGAAATAATTAAGTGTAACATTGATACAGTATGTCCTTTAAATTTCTTGCTGAGGCATATTGAAGTGTAAATAGTACTATGGCAGGTGATATTTTTCTAAATGGATTCTTATAAAATATTCCCCATTTTTATTCAAATTTCTTATTCCTACCCCATCAGTAGAATTAATTATTGTGTAGGCAAAGTAAGTTAAATATTTTGACGAAATACCGTAGACTTTCACGTGGCGAATGTCACATTATCTTGGCTCCAATTGGAGCAGAGAGTACTACTCTTCTAAACATTTTTCTTCTTGCGGCATATTGTTGAAGTAAAAGTTTTTAGTAAGTGCTCCAAAGCTAAATATTCATTGTAAAATATTGAAAAATGAACATCATTGCGGACAGCTATCTACATTCAGCTCGTCAGCTCATGCACTAAATGGTCGATAACATTTGACTCCAGCAACGAGTTATTATGGATTCGGTTAAAGATCGACGACGATATTTTAGAAATTGATATTCCGTTTTAGTTAAGCTTTAGCCATCGTACTGCTCAAGAATTTTAATGATAGGCACCGTAGTGATGATGAAATTCTGAGACCATGACTTATTACATATCGCACGTCGAGCAGTGCGCTATTCCAAGTTTCTCATCGCGGACATTTTCTCACTTGAGACGCTGGCAGACCCCTTAAAGCTTATTGGATCGTCACATCCACCTAATTAGGAAGCCTTCAGCGTTCATTTACTCGACTCGGATCCTCGAGAAACTTTATTGACGTTTCCTGTCGAAGTGCTGGGAAAAAAACAGCTGGGTGAGATTCAGAGGCGATATTGGAGTGATGAAGCGCTCCGTTTTTCCTTTTAATGCTCGCTCAGGAGGAAGTTCTGGCCAGGAGTGTTCTACTAAAGTTATACGTTATGTAAATCTGGGGTTCAGGAGAACTAAAAGTTTTGGACTGACGGTTGTTTGCCATCGAGCAATGAACGTAAACGTGATGGGTTAATGGTACACTCGAAATGGGACTTACGTACAGAAACTTTTCTGACGACTGTTACGCGATGGCCTTTCTGCCCCAGCTTTGCTAGGTGTTTGTGAGACGACGAAGGCCCCCGAGCTGCAGGTGCTGGGGCCTCGTTGAAGCCAACCACAAGGCTGCGTCTCGCGCCGAACTAGAAAACCCAAACTATTGAAATATTAAAATGATTGCTCATTTTCAAAAAAACAAGCTGAGGTCTGGTACCAGCAGTGCTATCGGAGGAACAAGTTCTTTATTCAAACTAAATGAATTGCGGTTCTTCCATTACTTCCGAAGTTCTAAAAAAATTATTTAATGGAGGTATGAAAAATTTGACAAATATTTGATTTGTACATTTTTTAAACAAAGTTCTCTTCTTGTAGCTCGTAGTTTAAGTTCAAGTGAAAACGCTTCATTTCATCAGTAATCTTGAGAACGATAGTAGATCATATTGATCTCGCAGCCACTTATTAATGATCAACTACTGAATGAAATTAATAATTTTTTTGTCGATATTAAACATTGATATCATGATCAAGATTTCTTTTTGTAAAATACAGTAAGGAAATTGACAGCAACGGCATGAATACTTTGTCTGAAAATCTTTATGCCTATGAAAAATTAACACTTTGTGATTGGATTACGCAAGAGCAGCTACATAGGCTTCCAGCATCATGAGATGCGCTCACTCCTGCCCAGCTCTCAAAGCTTACCGCTGTTGATATTCTAAAGTTTTCGGGTATTTACCCTCTTTGCATCTACTTTATAGTACCTCAACCAGAGTCATAGAAGTTTTCTGAGGTTTCACTTGTATTTAGACTCTATTTTAACAATCTCGCTCGGCTCCTCTCTAAGTTGATTGTGATATCCATCTAAAAGAACAGACCCAGGTACCACAATACTAACAGCAACATCATTCCCCACCATTGTATAGGCTGAAGATAATCTCTGTATTGAATACCTGGCAACAGCAAACGTATAATGAACACTCTCGTAGCCTTCCGTCAATCATCACGAGGTAGAAAACAAAATTATTTCCTAATTATTGAGAGTTTTATGTATAGAGATATTAATTTGTGTGTGAAACGACTATTTCACATAAGAAAATCTACATATCTTAAATAGCGATCTCTGCAGTCATTGGTTTGACACCAGTAGCTCGCCTCAAAGGTCCTCTCTCTCTCCTCAGGCTGGTGGTGATCTCTGTGATCTACGGCGTGATGGGCGGCAGCAAGGACGCCTCCGGCTGTTGGGAGGAGCTCAAGGAGCACCTAATTGGCTACTTCGTCCTGCTGTCCTCCTGCATCGTGATCGAGTTCCTCATCGCCTACGTCGCCATGCGGGGCACCATCCTCGACCCCGAGCCCCGGGCCTCTATGCAGTACCTCCTCTACGTCAGGCTAGGTGCGTGGTGGGCCTCACTGACGTCAGGCTAGGTGCGTGGTGGGCCTCACGGATGCGATGAGGGCGGCATACGTTGAGAACAGTGTACGTTAGCCTGGTGAGAACATATACCGTGTTGCGTTCTTCTGAGGTGTTGAACGTAGAGGCGGCATTCAGTGCCACGCTAGTGACCGTCGCTACACCTCTCCACATTCAGCAGCCAAACACTACGCGTATGGCCACGTTAATGTCCATCTCTTGCAGACTCTGAACAAATATCCCCAAATTTTTCATTCCATCCTAATCCTACTGTTTAGTCACTGTAGTAAATCACCCGTTAAAATATTTATATTTAATCAATAATGTACTGAAATAAATCGATTGCTCTCAGTATCTAACACTTGAATTTGAAATTTTGTACGTTTTCATAGGAAATATATTTTGTGAGGCCATCTCCACTCTGCGTCTTCATGATACTTCACAAGTTTAGTTCAAGAAACTTTCTCATTAAAGTGAGGCTGTAAGTTGCTTTATAGTTTCGTGCGTTTATTCGAAGTCCATCAATGGCTGCCATTACAGGACGATGCCCACGCGTTGAGTCATAATTCTTGACTCAAGCCACATTCTATTTCATTAACAGAGCCATCCTATTTCGCCTTTCTATCAACATATTAATAGTCCGAAAATTAAATAGTTCAAATCTTTTAAAACTACCATTGTATTTATGAGCTTAAGAAAGACCATTCGTGTGATTTAAATCGATAAGCACTCTAACATCCCCAGTTGAGTTTCTCTGAGGACCAGCGTTCGCTCCAGCCCTGGCTGCGGCGCCAGGTGATGCAGAAGGCGAATAATAGCAGCGACTGCGGCATGGTTTGCACGCCTCGCGACCGACGATAAATAAAAAATCTGTGGCCATCCTTGGCCCTGAGAAACATTTCTCCTCTGGAGTTGACATGAAAGACTTCCCTTAGATTGGCTTACTTTGATAGCAAAGGGATCGACGCTGCTGATGCTGGCCACAGGATCCGGAAATTGAAGGATGTCTCCATCAAAGGCATCGGATCCTGCTCGAGAAGTAGGTTTCTGGAACCTCCCGTGAGCCACCAAACTTCAATCGAAAGTTTGTTTGAAGGACGAGTTAAGACAATTTTTTCGTCCCTGAATATCGAATGGCTGCGGGTCGTTCCTTGTTGGCCACAGTTTTGCTGTGAGTTCAGTTGGAGGGCTCGGGCTGAGCAACAATTGTGATATGAAAGCTTTTTTTCCGACTGCTGGAGAAAAAATCATCCGTAGCTAAGAACTGAGCATGATATATGTGCAGTACTCGGATATTTTTCCTACTTCTGTAGCTTGGAATCATGGTATGAAATAGGATCGTTCAATCGAAAAGAGGACCTCACAGCCCTCTGACTCTGTACCCTCTATAGCCCATGCCAGGCAGCACGAACAACCATGTGCTCGAGTCAACAGTTTCCACCTTGAATTTCGAAGACTAGCTCGCCCAAACTACTTACTGTCGAGAAGTCTCGTGAAACCCTCACGGGGTGGGAAACAAAATTCTTTCGTAATCATTGAGAATTTTATATGCATAGATATTTATCTATATATATTTTACCTATGGCAAGCTACATGTCCTAAACGATATTTTCGGGCGTGCAAATGTTTTTCATGCTGACGTCATTCAGAAGATTATACTGCGCATTTTCTAATATTCCTTCGATGGATAACCGAGATAAAATTTTGGCTCTAAATTAGCACTCATTAATGTTGTAATCAAAGGCACGTGACTGTGAGGTCAAAATGGCTCCACAAAATCAATACAAATATCAATGCATAACTAGCCACCTCATTTCGAAAACTCTTTTTGGATTATCGAAAGCCCTGACATAAACGTTTCGAAGTATGTTGTCAGTGTTAAAATGTCATCGTGTATTATACATATGTGAATTTCAATGTACAACCTCTTCATCACAAAAGCTCAATTTACATATCGAACGTTTCAAGGCATGAGGAGATACAGTTTAAATAATAAAAGCATATTGATTTGGATAATTATTTGTTCATATTAACTTTTATAACGTTTCGTCTGACGAATCTTTGAACATTTTGAGTTTAGAAAACTTGCGAACCAATGCACATTCATGGCACTAAACATCTCAGGCTGCGGTCTCATCTCTAAATAATAACCAGTGCTGCTGTGGTGGTGGTGGTGGTGTGTGGTG
>VOMN01007182.1:0-10007 GCA_014899125.1 Orchestia grillus
TGAGTTGCTGAAGCGCTGCTTTCACTACTACTACTCACTCACTCTTTATCTAGCAACTAACAACCGTGCCTCTAATGTCTTGGAGGATTGACCGTGCACAAAGTGATTTGCTTTACGTGAGTTATCGCAATATTTAATGACGGGCCGAATAATCGTTATATTAACAGAGGTTAATTCAAATACAACATAATTCCCCGGTCCCACAAGTTCTAGCTCTCGGGTTTACTACAAGTCCCTGACAAGCTCAACAGTCTTAGCTTGACGATCCGCGTTTAATAGCTCCAACCCCTGGCACTGCCCCTCTCACACTGACTGTGCTATCTCCAAAAACTGCCCCGTTTACTCCCAAGACTACAGCGTGTCCCAACTCTTGTGTGATACATGGAAACGCGTTCCCGCAGCCTACAGTTCGGTATTTGGCCGTTGTTTGTTAGTACCGTCTCCGAAATACGATTTCTATACTTTGGAATTTCCCTCGTTAGCCTGAGCTAGAGGTGTATTAGATTACTTCACTCGCGCTCAACACGACGTTGCTAAATTAGCTCTGCATGGGCTTGGCTCAAGACAGCAGGCCCCTCTGGTCGGCGCTTGCGGTCACCGCTTACGTTTAGAATGCGTACAGCGTCTCAAGCGCCTCTCGCATACCGTCGCTTGGCATCGGATATAGTTGCCTAGAATATAGCCTTCTACAAACATGTCTACATATATACACCAATAAACGTCTAATTCATAATTCATACGTCATAATCCGTCTTATCCCCATACCTGATCATCTCTCAGGGCTTAGGAGACATAAACCTGGCCTACCAGTGCTTCCGTCTAGCACTGGTGGCGAATAACGACCACGCCGAGGCGTACAACAACTTGGGCGTGCTGGAGCACAAGCGGGGCAACCTCGAAACCGCTAGAGCCTTCTTTATGACGTCATCATCGTTGGGCCCCCACCTCTTCCAGCCTCTCTACAACCACGCTAGCCTGGCCGATTCAGTAAGATTTAGACCACGTACTTTTCCTTAAACTTTTTCCGCAGCACGTCCTCTCCGTCTCGGGCAGAGTTTCCAGTGAAAATGGGCAGTTTAAGATTCATTTGTTGTATTTGGCCTCTGCAATAACCAATTCTGGTTTGCTATATTTCGGTAACCATTTCTTAATTGCCATATTGTAGAAAAATTTTATTTCTAACCATACCCGGTGTCCACCTGTTTCTAACCATACCCGTTACCCACCTGTTTCTAACCATACCCGGTACCAACCTGTTTCTAACCATACCCGGTCCCACTTGTTTCGAACCATACCCGGTCCCACCTCTTTCTCACCATACCCTGTACCCACCTCTTTCTCACCATACCCTGTCCCCACCTCTTTCTCGCCATACCCTGTACCCACCTCTTTCTCACCATGCCCAGTCCCCACCTCTTTCTCACCATACCCGGTCCCACCTCTTTCTCACCATACTTTGTACCCACCTGTTCCTCACCATACCCTGTCCCCACCTGTTCCTCACCATACCCTGTACCCACCTGTTCCTCACCATACCCTGTACCCACCTGTTCCTCACAATACCCTGTCCCCACCTCTTTCTCACCATACCCTGTACCCACCTGTTCCTAACCATACCCTGCACCCACCTGTTTCTCACCATGCCCAGTAACCAGCAGTCCTCCCCTTCCACCAGCTGGGAGACCTGCAAACCAGCTACGTCATCGTCCAGAAGGCCCTTGCCGTCTTCTCTGACCATGTCGACTCCAAAGATCTCCTCAAGAAACTCCAAGTGCATTTCCAGACATTGTAAACTAATAACTATCGGTGCTTCATTTTCCTTTAGATTAAAGAAATCAATATTTTTACTCTGATGGTTAAATAGTGTTAGCAAAATAATATACACGTGTTTAGTTATCTAAGGAATTTGAGAAGGATAAATCTTTATTTCCTAATAATTTTATAGCTTTGGTAGATGAAAACCGGCCGGCAATCAGTTAAAAATTTCGAAAAGTGAATGTCGATGCTTTTTATATATGTAAACGTAATGAATACGCATAAGTGAATCTGTGATTAGCGAGAAAGGTTATGGGGCTCGGTAAGTTCTCGTTAAACAGATGGTCGAGCCACGTAAAAAGAAATACATACGTTATGTACATATAAAATGTACATAACGCACTGGTTAATTACAATATATCCCATCACATGGTTGTTTTTACGATGGATGTGTGAGCCTGGGCTCCGCAGCGCAAGCGGTAGCGCACTGGCCTTCTAGTCAGGAGGTTCCGAGTTCGGAACTCCGGTTGAGGTGCCTCTTTGTTGAAAGAAAGATGAAGAGGCAGAGTGTCCACGGGGTCGTGTGGACCGTGAAAAAAGGGGATGGCCCAGCTGCAGTAGGTAATATGTGAGGGAGGTGATAGTTGTGAGAGGCGATAGTTGTGGAAGACGATAGTTATGGGAGGTGATAGTTGTGGGAGGTGATAGTTGTGGGAGGTGATAGTTGTTAAAGGCGAGAGTTGTGGGAGGCGATAGTTGTGGGAGGTGATAATTGTGGGAGGGGATAGTTGTGGGAGGAGAGAGTTGTGAACGTTGTAGGGTCTGTGTGGAATATTCGGGGAGTTGATGAATGTAGCTTAATTTTTATGACTCAGCGTGTTTGGATGGGAAATTTGAGGGCGACTTGTTTTTGGAGTATGTGAGGTTGTGAGGGGTGTGAGTGTGGGAGGGGGGAGGGGTGGGAACTGTTGGGTACAGGTGGTGAGGTCGACCTGTACTAGATGTGCCTTTACCATGATTCTTTAATGGAGTAAGATTCAAGACGATTCCAAAACAAATATTTTTATTTACTTAGTTGATAATTCGAATTTTCCGTAAGATCATTTTATTTAAGATATATATTTACAAACGTCCTAGCTCGAATATGATCAAAGTGTGTTCGGAATGTAATGCAATTGAGTTCGTAGCAAATGTAATCAAGATAGCGTTACAAACGTTTAAAATTCTACAAAGTACTTCACTTAGACATCGCCTCGCTTTTGCAAGCAACTTTTCAGTGCACGTTGCGCTGCCTGAACGGAGACCTCGTTCAGAACCTTTGTCATGGCGAGGGGAATCGCCTCCGTGGTCTGCGCCTCGCAAGATGATCTTGTTCTTTTTGAACGAAAAGAAGTCCACCGGAGCCAGGTCAGGGCGGTGGCGAGGCTGGGGCAACGTTGCCAAACCGTGCTTGGCCAGGAACTCCCGGACGCTCAGAGCGGTGTGGCTAAGCGTTAAGGGGCCCAACTTGGCACACACCGCATGTACATACACACTGTCGTGAACGATGCCGTGCTCGTCAGTTTTTGGAATGTTGAACCCTCACAGTGGAATAAATATCCAAGCCCTTTCGTTGA
Source organism: Orchestia grillus (assembly GCA_014899125.1). Taxonomy (NCBI): domain Eukaryota; kingdom Metazoa; phylum Arthropoda; class Malacostraca; order Amphipoda; family Talitridae; genus Orchestia; species Orchestia grillus. Next base: position 3,372 of record VOMN01007182.1, read on the forward strand.
CGACCGTTGTGCAAATGATCATGAATCCGAGAGAATTTTTCGTCCCATCTGCTGGTTGGCGGTTGTCCTGCGCGCTGGTCGTTCTCCACCACTTGCCTGTCATCTGTGAACGACGTGAACCCCCTGGAAACCTGAGGATAGGAGAGAGCAGAGTTTCCGTAAGCTTCCTGAATCCTTCGGGAAGTGTCGGGGGCCTTTGTCTAATGCTGCACAGAACCTGCCCGCTTGACGTGCGATGGTTTCCTTCGTTGCAAAATAAAAGAACCTCCTTCTTCAGCATTAAGATCAGAAATTCGGTACAAAACGACATTAGTTCGAATCAAAGAAGAATTTCTGCAATTGAAGCATGAGGCAACATTTCTTCGCTGACAGAGTCGTGAACTCGTGGAACTCGCTGGACGAGACGACAGTGAGGGCGTCGGCATCGGACAGTTTCAAGCGCAAAACTGACTTTGTGTTTAGAGCCTCAGTGTCTAGAGCTCTGGCAGGCCGTCTGGTGGGGCCACGTGGTCTATTATACCACTTGTGATCGGGACTGTGCCAGAGGGATAAACGTTGGGAGGACTAGGTACAAACAAAGGATCGCTAATGCAGGGCTAGTGTAAAGTTGGGGTGGCCACAAGACACATCAGATATAGACTTCGTGCATCCGAAATGCTGTCCAAGTCGTGACGCCAGTCCTGGCAGGAAGTTCGCAGCAACGGCAATTCTGACGCTCCCAGAAGTCAGACCGAACTTGGTTTGAGAGCGGTGTCAAGCTGAAAGTTTCCTTCAGCCAACCCAATGACTTTGGTCGAGCTGGCACATGGAAGAGCGACGAGAATGTCAATTGGTGTTGCTTCCCGGGCACGCCTTGCATGTTGTGTGCCCGGACACACCTTGCGTGTGGTGTGCCCGGACACACCTTGTATATTGAATGCTCGAGAAACGGATGAATACAAAGCAGTAATTCGTACAATGTGATACGATGACATACGAATGTAATACAATGTTCTACATCACGTCCGTGGTTTCATTAATTTCCATCTTATTAGCTATTAGTTTATACTTATTTCTGTACGCGACACTCAAGAGCTGTGACACTGTCATGCGCGTGTTAAAAACGACATAAAAATAATATTCATTTGTGAAGTAATGTGGAGAAAATGTAAAGAGAATCTTGACCAAAAATATCACAATTTTACGCGTGAATCTTTTCCCTTCAATTTGCGCAAGTTTTCCTTTTCACCAAATTCGAGAGATGCCCAAACTCACTCGCCGACTTCCGGACCCGGAAGGTAGAATCGTCATCGAACGAATCTTTTAAAAGATACTTGAAAAAAAAGGCAAATAAAATTTCCGTGTAAAATAAAAACTTTAATGAGAAATAAAACTTTACCATAAGATTTTATTTTAATGCTTCATAAAATTTTCAGGCAAAATTAGCCCAGCAAACATCTTTGTCGCCCGTCAGGTCAGGAAACTGGGGGACTTTTGGAAGTCATCTCGTCTACTCGGGGACCCATTCCATGAGGTACACGGGGACCCATTCCATGGGAGATACACGGGGACCCATTCCATTGGAGATGCACGGGGACCCATTCCATGGGAGATACACGGGGACCCATTCCAAAAGTGATACACGGGTATCTATTCCATGGGTGATACATGGATACCTATTTTACGGGAGGCACACTAATTTCCTCAGATTAGTACTTATTTTCATTGGAGGGATATCAGTACCTATTTCATGGAGATTCATGAGTCCCTATTTCTTAGGTAGTACATGAGTACTCAATTTAATCGATGCAACGTCAGTACCTATTTCAAAGAAGATGGGTGCATGAGTACCTATTAATTTATTCATTTGTGCACCGCGACCTATTCACAGAGGAAGGATATCAGTACCTATCTTCAACAGCGAAATATAATTAAATATTTTCAGCGTCCCCTACACATAAACCTACTTCCACCCGAGATACGAACGTATTTCTTTTTTCTAAACCATTTTTATCAGAGCTGATGAGTACCTATTTCTCCCCCAGCTGATGAGTGCTTATTTCCCTCAGGACGCCTCACGACCTATTTTGCTCATCCTATCATCAGTGACCACGAGGAAACGCACCTACCAATAAAGCATCGTCGAGCAGCGTGAGATTAATTCGTCTTCACTTATCATACACGCGAGCTTCGTGCCCCAGCTTTACTGAGTATCAACACCAAACATTAACAAATTACATTCGCCAACAGATAAAAAACATTTAAAAATCGACAGTAAGAGCAAGTCACTCCTCCACCGCCCCAAAACTATACAACGCTCGATGCTCCACCGACCTCCCGAGCGCAATATTTACACGGAAGTCCCAACAAAGGAAGCCTTCACACACACGGCCCCCGCCTACATAATAATCAACAAAATAGGGTCGAAGTGCTCGTGGTGTTCCGTCTCCGGCAGCAGCGACGCCTTCATTTTGAGGAGCTTGTCCAGTGTGGCCCCGTCGCGAAGTTTCGACAGAGGCACCTGCACGGTTTCAAACAGTTCACGTGAGTTGTCACTTCGAGGGTTGCATCTGCTGAAAATTCCTGACGTGTATCTCAGGAGTTCATTTTCTCAGTTTTATAATTAGAGTTAGTCGAGACGAGTATTTTTGAGTCCAAGCTCTCGTTTAATTAAATTTGATCTGAACGGCTTCAGAGCATATATAGTTTAGTAAAACAATATAGGCTGCCGGCTTGTATCTAGAATAAAAAAACTATTAATTTCAAATTACACTGGTTACAAAAATACACACTAGGGTGGTTTGAAAAACAATTTCGTTTATTCCAATTTGCGTGTGACCACTGAATGGAATTAGATGGAAGAAAATTCACGAGTCCATATTCTAGAGTGAATTTTGAAATATCCTGATTCTTCGTCAGCGAACTACGTCAGAGAAAGTAGTCCGTATCAGCGATACGGAAAACTGCATTATTTGACGTGAAATTCACCATCATTTTTGCCAGCATGGACAAGCTAAAAGCCGTACATGGGGTGTATTTGTGTGTACATGGGGTGTAAGTGGGTTTACATGGGGTGTGAGTCGGTGTACATGGGGTGAAGTGGGTGTACATGGGGTGTGAGTGGGTGTACATGTAAGCGGAATTAAGCTTACGGTCTACCCACCTGGAATGCCATCGCTCCAGACATGTCTGACCCCTGAGGAAAAAGGGCCTGAGATGCGATGGAAGAAAGAGGCGTCTTTGGCACAGCTGGTTTCACAGAAGCTGCTTCAACGTTCCTCGATTTCGATTTCCAGGTTACAGAACCACTGGGTTCGGCGTCCCAGGACGCTCGGCCGCTGGGTTCCGGACTCCTGGTGACCAGGGCGTTAGGCTTGGGGTGGACCAGCTTTTGGTTGCTGAAAAGCTGGGTCTGAGCGGCCAAGTTTTGGATGGTAGCCTGAGCATCTAAAAGCGTCTGAGGCGTCGCAGTTCTTGGTCGACTTTGTCTTGCTCGAGTTTTGGGTTTCGGACGAGGCTGTGACCTGCGGGATGTTTGAGTCGCGGACTCAGTAATGGTTGAAAATATGCCAGGTGGAAACGTGTGATCCTCTGCAGGAGTTGTCTTCCTTCTGAATCCAAAGGAAACCATTTCCTCTGATTTTGGGTTCACTATAATGTTGGGGATAGACACCGTTTTCTCTTGAGACGCGATCCTTTGCATTTGAGTGGGAGGACTTGGTGTGGATACATGAGACACGGTTAATATGGTTTTCACCGCTTCCAGAAGACGAGTCTGATCAGTGGTAGAGATGCCACGAGCCTTGGAAGACGCTTCCTTGTTAGACGAAGGAACCGACCGAGAATAATCTTTCAGAGACGATAGCTGACTCAGAATTTCTGGTAGAACATCTTCTGGTTCAGGAACAAAAGGCCTCTTGGATACTTTGTGGCTTGACGAAGTGCGCTCGAATTCTTCGGGACCAACAAGGGAATCGTGAAATTCGACTTTTTCAACACGAGAACTGACACCAAGAGAACCTCTGGTGCCTCGAGGGATGTCATTAGAAGTCTGAGTTTCCCGAGATCCTTGAGAACCACGGGATGAAGATGGCAACTTCACGTACGACATTCGCTCAGACTCGGACTTGAGCGGACGATGCACCACTACTGGACCTAAGGTGTATTCTTCAGTGTTCGAAGCCTCGGTTGCGTACCGCACCGGAGACGGTTTCGTTGACGTCTCCTGAGGAGGCAACTCGTAGTTTGATTTTCTGAACGTGTCCGAAGGGATGTATACAGAATTTTTTACTTCCGGGGGATCCGAAAAAAAACCTACGGACTCCGTGACACTTGTTCTTGGTGTCACGTAGGTCCGTTTTTTGGAAGCCTTGCGGTTTCCTCCTCTTCGTTTGTCTTCCTTGTGGCGGTCGGTTCGGAATTTGCTGCGTGATCTAGACGTAGTAGAAGTGTGCTCTGAAATGGTGGATTGGAACTGAGGAGAACTTTCTGGGACTTCCTCGACATTGGTGTTAGCAAGCAGGCCGCTGGAGAGCAGGTGTGATTTAAGAGCATCTAAAGATAACAAATTGCCAGCGATGTTGATCACCCCGTCTCCGTCGTCGTCCAGCTTGGAAAGGTCGTCTCCGGATCCGTCATCCTTTTTTCCTTTGACGTAATTGATCTCGTTGCCTCTGTGCCTGTTTTCCTCGGTGCTATTTTCGTCTTTTTCGTCGTGGTCGCTCTTCTCGGGCGAACCTGGGTCCCGCATGTACATCCCGTCTTCTAAGTTGATGATGGGTTGCAAATCGAAATCTTTGGTCAAGTTCAAGAACTTATAGTACGTGCTATCGCTCTGATCAAATACTGCGATATCAGCACACCCTCTGAAGACCTCCTGCTTGCCGCAGCCCATCATGTCGTCGCCGCTCTTACAGAAGCCCCAGTTGTTGCCTGCCGACAAAATTAATTGCTTCATTTTGGGGGTGGAAAAAGCCAGCGCATTGAAATATACCTAGTTAAATATAAGAAGACTGACTCATCTATTATTCTGAATGAAATATTACGTAAGCAGTCGTTCATATATTGGGATATTTAACCCATTCCCAATGACACAATCAGAATTTAAAACTTAACAGCTCGATGTTTCCGATGACCTTCAGGAATAACAAGGTTCCTCTTAGGAGTTTACGATAGCCAGACAGGGGGCTCATGTAAAGAGTTGATGACGTTCAACGCCCTACTTCGATGGTTGATGCTGCTCAAGTTTCATTCATTTTAACAATAAATCATAATACCCAGCCAGCAGTTCTTAATTGACTACCATACGAGAAATCTTGACACACCTACGTCAAACCTCACTCGTCAGCTCAGAGCTGCACCTGTAGATGGTTTGTGAGGGTGCGATGCTATTCAGAATCAATGCTTCTCGTACTCACTCCGTAATAAAGCGTCATTTCAGTACAAAATTAGAACAATTAATTAAGTTTTATTATTACGTTTTTCTCGTGTGGAACGAAAATAATATTAACGAACAAAACCTACAGGAAAATACTTTCTTCCGTTGGTAACAAAACTGAAAATACTCTTTTTCTTTAGCCTCTTTTTATTCACACACCATTCGTAAAATTAACGTTAGTTAGAGTAAGTTAAACTTTTGATGTAAAAACCATAGACTTACTTCAAGTCAATCAGGATTGGCTCTCTTCTTTCCTCGTGTCTTAGAGATACGAGACGCAGGTAAGTGTGTTATGACACATTGATGTTGCACATTCGTGTGGTACTCTCATAACAAATGCGTGACACGCATAGATTTGTCAAAAATTTCTCCGAAGGGGAAAATACGTAGTTTTCTACGACCATCTTAGAAGCAGCTCAACCGTTTTCAATAGGACGCAACCAGCCCCACCAGGCCACTAGTGGCACAACCAGCCCCACCAAGCCACTAGTGGTAATCTACCTGAGGTGTAGTGCCACTGCAGGACGCAGTGACTGCACGCCAGGCCTCGTGGCAGCTCCAGGCGCACGTGAAACAGCCCTTGTGATTGGTCCTCTATCTCGTACCTGCAATCAGATTGTCATGTGATTGGTCCTGCATCTCGTACCTGCAATCAGATTGTCATGCGATTGGTCCTGCAACTCGTACCTGCAATCAGATTGCCAACAATTTACCTGGAGCTGATGCACCACAGTAGACACAGCAACCGACGGGCTGCTGCTGTTGTTGTGCGATGCCGCGCTTGTTGCAGCTTTATATGGAATACTTTGAAGGTAAGAATATTATAATAAAATTAGTCATTTTTAAATGAAGACGGGCCGGAGACCTACCAGGTTCCAGAGACTTGCTAGAGAATGAGAACCGGCAGGGCTAGAGGATATTGCAGGTCACTGAAATATTTAAAAAATTAACAAGTCTTAGGGAATTTATTCCGCCTTCAAGTTTCTAATGGAAGTGAAATTCTAGTCCAGACACGATTTATGTAGACACTATGGAACCGTGTCTCACGCTGGTGAAATGAAGGAAACTGTCGATATTTCGTAATGAATTAAACCCTCAGAAACGTGTCACTAACGCTGATAATGAGGCTTTAGAATGTAACTGGGAATATGAAATACTTATATATAAGACGTTGTAGCGATTGGTTTGTCGCCAACTATGGCGGTCCAACCCTCAGACTT
>VOMN01007188.1:0-13071 GCA_014899125.1 Orchestia grillus
ATTAATTGTATCTATTCTTCAAGCTCGTTCGCTCTCTGGTCAACGCGAATCTCATTTGCACGACTCGGCTGATAATTAATGGAATTTTCACTGTTCCCTTGTTTCACGTTTGTTATTTTATTGTACTTTCCGCCCGGCTCACAAATGCCACATTAATTAGTTTATGATAAATGATTAAAGAGTTTTATTTCCCCTCGGAGTATCGTTAGATCTTCGCGTGACCTTGCTGATCAGCCGTATCGCTACCGTAGAACGCGCTGGAACACGAAGCTGAATGCAAATAAAATATCCATCAAAATAATCTGCTAGAGGTCCCACCATATACATACAACAGAAATCTTTACAAGATTATCGTGATTCGCAATTACATATAATTCGCCCAACGGTTTCAGAAAGTTTCGGACACCGTAAAATAAAATTGAAGAAATTAAGCATTAAATTAATTAACCCTTCAATATCTTTCTTGGATTTTGTGAGGCAGAATATTGTTTAAGTGGTTTGGTAACGAATATTGAAGAAACACATAGCAGCGATAAACTTTAACAGCCCGTTTCCACTTACCTACTCGGAAACGAATGACAGTCAATAGATGTAAATATCGAAACGTCATGACTAGTAGTAAATTCACGTCTCTTTTAAAAATTGTTTCACACTACAAGTTCGAATTAATTTCGAGGCACGGGAAGTCTTAAGAAATCAAGCCGGTGGATGGCCATCCTAACTCCGGTAAGCTTACCTTGTCGGTGACGACGCCTTTGAGCTGATCAATTTGGGCTATCATGCGAGTGTACGACTCGTTGATGTCGGTGAGAGACTGCGCAGCGCGGCTGAAGCGATGCAGGGTATTGGTCAGGGCCGTGACACTAGGAGGTGGCTTGGGATGGCGGCTCAACCCGCTTCCCTTCATGTGCCGCGAGAACTCCTCTTCCGTCAGCCCCAGGCTCGCCCCGCACACTTTCTCGATGAACTCCACCGCACAGCACTGCCAGAAACACTCGGCCTCGGATTACTAACCCTCAACAATCTATCATGTTCAATAAAACAAAACAAGAAAATTCGATAATAAAATGATCGGCTTTTTATGGTTATGCTTTCTTACACCTACTCCTGTTGCCTCAACTACGCCCACGTTTACTTGAGTTCAGACACATAGGCTAGTTATAAGATTTTCATTCGAAAATTGACTAACCCCAAGAAAATCTCAATTTATTCCCCTTTCTATATGTCCCTGGCTCGATACATCTCGTACTGTTCTCTCCAGTAGTGCAGGGTATCTTGATTTGTCAACTAAACTTTCTGATGTTCTATACATTTCTCGAAAGAAAAAGCCTAAGGACGCGCCGACTCTGGAAAGACCTCTTACTGCTGTTATCGTGATTTAGTTTCCTTTCTGATAATAAATTATAAAGTATGGCTGCCCTTGCGAGTGACAGTAAAGAAAACCGGTTACTGAAAGACGTAAAAGAAGTCCAGTTAGTATTAAGGGAAAATTGAATATTATAGATAAACTGAACAAGGGACAACCGGCAACTAAACTCAGTAAGGATTTATTGTGTCAGTGTCAACCGTCAGAAAAATTAAGAAAACCAAGAGAAAATTCGCTAAAGTTCAAGCGCTCTTAATTGAAAATGGAAGTAATAGCTCTGCAAAAATTCGCAATTCTACACAATGCATACCATGGAAAGTTTATTGCATGTATGAATAGAATATCAGAAAAAAAAGAGTTCTGTGTTATCTGCACCTAATATAAGACGGAAAGCCGTTACACTATGTTCAAGAAAAAGGATTTGAAATCTTCGAAGGGAGTAATGGCTGGTTTAAAAGTTCAGAAAAAGATTCTGTCTAAAAAACGTCAAACTCTCTAGAGAAGCCGCCAGTGCTGGCAGCCTCTGACTATCTATTTACTTTTGGCGAAATTATCTCAGAGGGTGGTTACTCTCCAAAACAAGTCCACGCCTTACGATCCTATGTTACTGAGACGGAGCAACATTGTTCAGGTTTGAAGGTCCGTAAAGACAGGGTTACACTGTTGCTGTGGAGAAATGCGTCGGGATCTGCTCAGCTGAAATCCTCGTTTATTTACATTTCTAAAATTTTACGTCATTTCTCATTACAGAATACAAAGCTTATGTACAGTTAAGCTTCATGATTTCAACAAGAATTAATTGTTATAAATATACATTTTCTTCGTATGTATGTATAACATATATGAGCAAATAGTAATATATTGTGTTTGATCAATTTGTTTAATTTTATCTTGATAATTATTAGAATAGGTGCACACTTAGATATTAATTATTACAGTTAACCTTAATTTAGCGTTCATTTCACTTTTTTGGTAGCTTAATACCGTATCTACATTTACACACTCTCTCGATTTATCCGCTCTCATGCCGGTCGATGTATCGAGAGTTTCCTGTACTTTGGATGCACAATATAATTTCAAAAGTGATAACGAATGAAAGCTCACATTACCATAATGATGTTGAGTGATTCCGTGGTTCAATATCTACAGTATATGGCAGACATAAGAATCTCACTAAGAAGTGTGTCGGTCAATTTGTCAAAATAAGTGCTTCACATGTATATTTTTCTAAAAAATGTGCGATTTTGAGTTCTCAGCCTCCAGCCTACCGAAATCCATACGCGTACTATCAACAGAATGATTCGCTACAGCCGGACACATACACAGTCAGAGCACCACGTACCCTAAGCAACCATAGAACAATAACCATTGTAACTCTCACCAAGACCACCATCACATGGCAACATTACTGCAAGACACAAAAGACAGACATTACAGCTGCCTCGTTCACAATCTGTCAGAAAACGGCGCTAATACTCGTCATTCCAGGGTGCAGATTAGAATAAAAAATGCAACCGCAATGTTGAATCTGTCTTTTAATCAAAAATTCTCACGTATATTTAATCAGCACCTAAAAACATCTATACGTCAGATTGAAGGAGTGAAATCAACCCAAAAATCAGCTACATAGAGCTTTGCAGTGCGGCGCGAATCCAGTCCGTGGCATCTCATAAATATGAGTGGAGGCAGGGGAATGCGCACATAGGACTCACAAGATTGGTGAAATAGTAGCCTGTTTCTCCGCTGTGCAGCTGCGAGTGTGGAGCGAAGTTGGTGATATAGGCAATGTTAGAGTGTAGCATGGGGGGGTTCGCGCGGATCAAGCAGAAGATGAGAGCCGGTAAGAAGTCATCTGCGGCAGCGGGAGCGGCAGACAGGGACGACAGCGTCAGCAAGATCTGTTTGCTGACGTTCACCAGTATAGCAAGCTTGTCCGATGGCACTATCGCCCCGTCAAGCTCCAGCAACGCTGTAACAACATCAACAATATCAACTCCAACTCACACATAAAAATCATAACATAATAAGGACAATTATTGTATGACTATTAGCCAGTCATATAGCTTTCACGACACACATACAACTATGGTGTGACGATTATCAAAAAAGTTATAAGGCAATTTGAACGTCTCAACTAGCTCTCTGATGAACTCAAGTTATATTTGTTAAAAATTTCATCCTAAAATTGTTGAATATAATATCCCGCATAGTACATAACATTTCATTTTTGACTTGTTTATGGATCAGATAAAAAAATTAATACATAACTCACGAAACTTTTCACAATTAGATGTTTTCATAAACCTTTCAGCAAAAATTTTACTCAGTAGATGTATTTCGAAGATATTGCAACTACACTGGGAACTCACTGTGACAGTTACGTTTCACCTATTTTAGGCTGCTGAATCGAAAAACGATCTCAGTTTTCCTTTTTGTCAATTCTTTATAAACTATAGAATCTTTACTTCGTTCATTAACCAGAAAAATACTGCATTCAACATATTCGTGTTTACTTTGACAGTTTTAAAACCTTACTTTAGCCATCAAAGATGGATTAAATTATTAGTTTAAAGCTCCCTAGCCAATTGCAATGAGACCTCACGAGAGCGATAAGAAGGGACCATTTAGTTTAAATTGTAGGGAATACACGAGTAGAATCTATGCACAGGTGTGTTTTCACACAAGATTCCTTGCTCATTGAAACAGCAGGTTAAGAAATAAGAGGGAGGGAAAACAAAGAAGAGGTAGGGAAAACAAAGAAGAGGAAGGGAAAACAAAGAAGAGGAAGGGAAGGCAAAGAAGAAGAGAAGGTAAAGAAGAAGGGAAGGAAAAGAGGAAGAAAAGAAGGCAAAGAGGAAGAAAGGAAGGCAAAGAGGAAGAAAGGAAGGCGAAGAGGAAGAAAGGAAGGCAAAGAAGAAAGGAAGGCAAAGAAGAAGGGAAGGCAAAGAAGAAGGGAAGGNAGGGAAGGCAAAGAAAAGGAAGGGAAGGCAAAGAAAAGGAAGAGAAGGCAAAGAAGAGGAAGAGAAGGCAAAGAAGAGGAAAGGAAGGCAAAGAAGAGGAAAGGAAGGCATAGAAGAGGAAGGGAAGGCATAGAAGAGGAAGGGAAGAGAAAGAAGAGGAAGGAAAGGTATAGGAAAACCAGGAAACAAGGCATGAAAGTAGAAAGAAGCGAAGTGGGTACGAAAGACATAAGTATCTATGGCCTAACAGTCTAACTCGACCTAAAGTACTCTAATAGTGTCCCTTTGGAGACACGAGTCCCCGAAGCATAGAATAGATAAACCTAACCATATTGGCTATGGCTTATCCTATGTCCCTTTAGGAATAATGAAATATAAAAAATTGTATGAATGTACTTCTAACTTCAAGTTATTTTCTCTTCACAAAGGGTATGGTTACCGCAAAAAAACTGTCTGCACGTATTTGAGGTTTAACAAAAAATACACGCTCGTAGTTTTTCTGGAGTATTCAACCCGGGAACAATCTTGCATGATGCTCGAACAATAGTCGGCCATTTCATGTACAGTCCAAGAACTCCAATACCGGTCTTCCACGATCCTCAAATTTTGGTGAAATCGTTAACTCGGCTCGTCACTGACCCCAAAAATTTCACGGGCAGCGAGTCAGATCGGTATGTAGAGAATGCAGTTTAATGCTAATGTTGCAAACAAGCGCTTTGAAACTCACTAGCCATTTCTTGAGAATTTCAACGTAATTCTTGACTGGTGTATTTCCAAGAAAGCTCTCTAGGATGCCTTTGGATGATAGCCAAGCTTTCTTTTCCTCAAATTCTGATACTTTTCCGATGAAATGTCATCTTTAACGAGGTTACGAATCTGTCCAGTTTACAATTGACAATCCAGGTAATGCCGCGATGATCTGACCGAAACAACCTTCTTAGCTAGGAATACTTCCAAAAAGCGCTTTATTAAATAGAGTTTAATGTGCAGACATAGAAACATTTTCTTCTTATCAACAATTAGGTCAGGCAGAATGATGGGATCTCCAGGCTTTATCAGATTTTAGAAGCCAATTTGTCACAACTTATTATTTCTCTCGAGCTCTGCTGCCACACAACTATTGACAGTAGGAGAATTTCGTAGACTTGCGTTGTTGGCACTCTACGTTCCGTAATGATATGCAAAGCAGTTTTTTTGCACTATCTAAAATACTTTTTCGCGAAAGCCTCTGAAGCTTCATACTGCGTAAAGAAACACTATGCCACGCGTAGTGCTAAATTTTAGACACGATCTGGGCAGTAGTAAATAAACACCGGTCATTTTGGTGAGTTATCGCAATAAACACTGTGCCACTTTACATGCAAACATCCCGCAACATCTTGTAATAGTACCAATCAAGGAAGAATTTAAAAGAAAGGTCAGTTAATATTTCTTCGTAAGAAATATGAATGCAAACTTAAACATAAAGATTTAATTTTATCACAGTTTATGAAATAACAGCCTTCTTAGACATCAACGAAAATAATCTGTGGTTCATTGAAGTCACCTTCTCGACGTCATCCTAAGAAACCACTCCAGGAACCGTCTTGATGGCATATCACTGGGCATCTTTAAAATTATACTGCCTTCCAGTGACATAATTTTTTTCTTACGGATGCTCCAGAACTTCTCTATCGGAATTAAGCTTAGAGCACAAGGAAGCCACTCTATAATCTTGCACAGCCTTGCAAAGATATCATTCAAACAATAAGTTGTGAGCCTCACCGCGTGCTAGGAACCATTATCATACATGAAAACGTTTTCCAGAATTCCAAGCTCATAAACTTACGCCAAAGAAAGAAGTTCTGTCTTTGAAAGTCAACGTAAGCATCAGGGGGCAGTTGTCCACTGTCGTCCACGTAGAAAGACCCAACTATCTCACTATCAACAATACGAGCCGAAAATATCACACCATAACCTACATGCTAACACTTAGGATACTCTATACTCTTGGGAGAACAAACCTTTCCTACAGCCATCGGGTCAATCGAGAGTAGCTTACATTCATCTGTGAATCAAACATGTTCAAACGGCTGCTGCATGCACTTCTGGGCCTACGCAATATCTGTTGTTTCCTCTCGTGCATGGCTTTCAAAGGGGGCTGTATATCAAATTTGCCGCATTCAGCGAGTCTCTTGAGCATAAGGAATTTTGAGATTTTGGCATACCAAGAACACCAGCACCCTGAAGCACTCGATTACTGGTTTGGAGGGAGTTTACAACATACTCTTCTCTTTATCAAATGTAGAATTCGATGCGACACACGTGCATTTTATTGCAGTTTCTCTTGCCTGATAGAGCATTACACACAGCTATCAGGGATTATAGAACATTTTCACTGCACGATAACCTGGGCTAATCGTATTAGTAATTTCCAAGACAGATTGCTTCTTGTGAAGCTCGCAAGATTTTTGACTCCTCAACTGTTGTTGAAGCTGTTTTGGGGCTTATCTTGCCAGTTAAGTGACACGGTGATTACTACAACCGTGCACCAAAATGGCCGCCGTTTGTTTATGGCGGCGCAGATGGTGTTAAAATTTCAGCACTGCCAGTGAAACAGTGTTTCCTTTCATACACAATATAAAGTTTCAGAGGTTCACGTGAAAACGTAAGAGTTTTTTCAAAACAAGAATGATTGAGATGTTATTTTAGAACAGAGTGTAGCAGGAAATATTATATTTTAAGATTAACACAGGTGATCCAATGACGTTTGTCATATAGCAAAAGCTACACGACTCTCTTCAGGTTTCCTATCTGCAATGAAAACAAATGCTCATTGGGACAACACCAACTAAATTACCTACGTGGAGAACAACATACTTGAGGCTCAGCTTCGAGCTATCAATGGAAGCCACCATCCAGTTGGATTATACACTGGAGCTTTTAAATTCCTCGAGAAAACCAGAATTGTTACGGTAATACTTTGAGCTACTGTCACGTCGAAAGTGCGGCAGAAATACACTGTTTCAAATAATTATACCTTCACTCTAAGTTCAAGTACGTTTTTCTCATTCTGTCTTGATACTCCGAATTCTATAGCCATTTTTGTTAGGTCCAAATCACATGCCGAATCATTCATCTTATGCTTATCAAAAACCTTAGACTCCGAATCCTCTTCAATTTTAAAATCTGCATCACTACTGTCACCGAGTTTTCAACATCACACATCTTATACAAGGAAAGTTGAACGCAAACTGACACTAATAGTTATCCTGAACAAGACACTGGAAGACTAGCGAAGAATAGATTGCAATATTCTACATTTTTTCACGTCTCTTGTTACATCCTGAGTTTTCGCTAAATAGCAATCTATGCATTGATCGTATCCTCTCGCTAAACAATAGGTATATCCTACCAAATGTCAATTAATAACGTGTTCCTTTCGCCCACATTCGTAAACTCTCGATACGCTGGTTTTACACTTTGTGAGGATACTAAGGGTTGGCGTGATCCCTGAGTTTTACGTTAAAAATGCAAATTATGCTTGCTTGACAAATGCGCTATTAACTGCCCTTTGACTTGGAATGTTGAATCAGCATCCTAAAATTCAATACGCTACAGGATCAGAACAATGAAGCAGAAACGAAGACACTTTTGCAAGAAATCAATCACACGGTACTCATGTCTCCCACTGGAGGCTAATAGAAAATTAAACATGCCAAAAAATATAAGGTCTAAGAACAGAATTCACAGCACAATTCTTAAATAAACTACTTCGCATGTTCTGCTGTAAGTAATTAAAGAAATCATTGAGGAATGCAACTTATCTAGGCAGGCACATTGACCAGAATTGGCACCATCAGCAAAGCCTTTGCGTTGAGGTCAGGAATCATACCTGAATTTTAGTCCGAACAGTCCTCAACGCCAAGACCGGCTAAAGAAGAATCTTTATTCTCAAATCCTCTAAGAAGTGCATACAAGCTCTGAGATTATTTCATTGACAATATTTGAGATGGTTGAGAGTTGACTTAACACCAAGCGGGTGATAATGTGATATTATAGCCAACATAGAAACCTATGGCATAAAAGGCAACTACTCGCGTCGGAAGCAAAATAGGTTCAAGAATCGCACGCAACGATTGGTTATAATCAATCGTTGCGTGCGATTCTTGATCGTGAATGTGAATAATATCAATGTGAAGAATTATTCACATTGATCGTGAATAATTATTCACGATCAATGTCCCCCTTAGACACAAGTAACATCTGAAATACCGCAATGGAGCGTTTTAGATCTACTTCTCCCTATCATCTACAGTAATGACCTCGACCTCGGAATCATTATTAAATGAAAAATTAACAAGTTCGCCGACGACACAAAACCGTCACACAGCGTTTACTGAGCGAGACAGAATGACCACTCAAGCAAACCTCAATCGGCTACTTCAATGGACCGAAATATTGTAAATGAGCATTAACATTGAGAAGCTCTTAGTGATGCACATTGATACAAATAGAAGGTACTTCCAATATACAATGAACAATACGGGTATCAATCGAAACTTCAGCAACAAATGACCGTGGTGTCCCTATCACTAAGGGCCTGAAGCAAAGTGCAAATAGAATTCTTGGTTTCATAGCGAGAAATTTTAAAAACCAATCCAAGAGCACAATGTTACTCCTCTATGAAGCCCTAGTCTGACCACGTCTAAAATATGCGATACAACTATCCCCGTCTCTAAGACGAGACATCAACAAGACGGAAAGAAACCAGGGTGAAGCCAAGAAAAGGATTCTAGAACTCCGTAACCTTAGCTATGCACAGCGTCTTCAACAGCTTCAACTCGTTTAAATTGAACAAAGAAGACTGCAAGGTCTTCAAGTAGTAGCAATGCGCCGATCAAACGGCATCGGCACACTGTGGAAATTGTTGATTCCTACTATACTCGAAATGTGCATCATTAAGAAGAAAAAATGATACTGATTTTATATTATTAACACATATGGAAGTTTAAGCTTATTATCGCATGTTTGCAAGAACATGCACATTTCTCATCAATTTTTGTGACAATCATTATTTAGGAAAATAGTCTGTTCGTTAACGTGCTACCAGCTATGCTACAATGGGTCAAATAAGTATTCGTAACGTATCAAATATTTTACAATTTATGCTATCAAACAAATTTCAGGAAACCTGATAGAATTGCGAGTCCTACAAAAAAAGGTAAGATCAAACACATTAGGTGATGCTTAGTGAAAAGGAATTCATTTATAATGTTCAATTAATAATTGAAATAAAAATACAAGGTGGCAAAAATGTATTGGTAACAAAGTTCTAAATCTTTGAATGACTTATTTCAGTACACCAGTATGTTGAAAATGAACGAAATTTTGATCTTCCTATTTCTATAAAATTCAAAAATTAGTCGACAGGTTTGGCTTTCAGCGAGGGAACAGACTCTGCTCAAGTAATAAGTCTCAGAATTCTCACGATGCCAAAATCCAAGGAACACAGTATTCAAGTGAGGGGTATGATTATGAAGAAACACACGGCTGGCACCAGTTAAGAAAAAAATCCGTAAAAATTCTCACCTCGTATTAGCACTGTACAGTCCATTAAAAAGAAATTGAATCTGAAGGGATTGTGGTCAATGAAGCAAGATCTGGTGCTCCGCGGAGACTATTACAACTAGATCGCTCTAAAATTGTCACAATGGTTGAGAAAGACATTCAAAGATCTCGTCGAGAATTAACAGAATATTTGACATCAGCGGGGATGAACGTACCCAAGCAAACTATTAGCTATGTACTGAGTAAAGAACACTTGAAGGTAGGCGCTGCTTGAAAAGTCTTACTGCTGAAAAAGAACGCGTTGCATCTCGATTGCAATATGCAAATGCTCTTATCGACGAAGGAAATAATTATTTTGGTAACGTTCTATGGTCAGATGAGATAGAATTGACCTGTTCAGCAACAATTACAATAGGACAGTTCGGCGAAAACCGACTAATGAGGATGGTTTTCCTCTGCACGCCCAGGACGACTACATGTTATTAAAGAACCCTGAATTCGGCCAATTACTGTGAAATTTTGTCTAAACGTTTGATGTCTTCTGTTCAAATGCTAGGGTTGAAAAGATGTAAATGAGTGTTTTAACATGGTAACGACCTTGAGCACAAATCGAAATACACTTCAGAGTGGCTCCGTAGTAAGAGGGTGAAGGTTTTAGACTAGCCATCACAATCGCCAGACCTGAATCTTATTGAAGATGTTTGGAAACAGTTGAAGATTCAAGTGGGAATATTAAAACCATCATATCTGGCTGAATTGAAATAATTCTGCTTCGAAAAATGAGAAAAAATATATCTGAACATCTGCAAAACCCTCATCTCATCGTACAAGTATCGCCTGCAAGAGGTTATAACTAATAAGGGGTATGCGTTCAAGTTTTATAAAATCTGAAGACATCTGAAGACATTTTACGTACTTTCAGAAAAGCATCACGCATTAAACGATTCTCTTTATTTTTAGTCAACATAAACTGACCACGCCTAAGAACGTATGGTTTGTATCCGAGGTCTTGATGAACAACATTTTCATTGTTCCTTCAGAAACTTAGCGATCTTTGGCAAGATGTCGCATTGACTTCCCAGGATTTTCGTTGATCATGCTAGGCACTCTGACAAACTCAGGTGTTCTGAGCGACTCAGAGTGTTGACAGTGCTGTTTTCTCTCGCTCGCGACCAATTCATCTCCATTTTTTCCATTTAGCTCCTTTCTAACTTTGCAAAAGAAAAGTCTAGCGACATTTAGAAATCTTAAAATTTCTAAATTGTTGCGTTTCGCTTTTGTAGACACTATCACAGCTTGTCTTTTTATATCATTAGTTACAGTAGTATCTGCCATAGGGTATTTTGAAATAAATACAAAATTATATTATTAGTTAAAAGCACAAAAATATGTGTCCTCAAGTACCTTACTCACCTGGTATATCATTTGGTACGTTACGGTTACTTACTTGATCCATTTTATATTAGTCAACTTGTGTAAAGCACATGCGTGTTTGTATACTCGTATAGTTTTTCTAATTGAACGAATTTTTCGACAAATTAATTTTCAAGTTTAGGCAACCAACAGGCACAATCGACTACTTGTGGAGCATACACATACGCGCTACTTGTTGGTTTTCACGTCTGGCAACACTGTTTGGGCGTATATGGTGGTGCCATCAGTCTGTCACGTCAATTACAGTTGACAATGCAGTGAATGATATTCTGTAAGTGTCACCATGACTGTTGTTGCTCAAGCATTAAGATCTATATAGATTAAGATATTGAAAATTCTTTCGTTTCAAGTTATTGAGATACTTTTTGATTAAACTGGTCCTGAACACATTTCAGTATTACAATCATTTGAAAACAAAGTCAATCAAAGATTGCGTCTTCATGTCGAAAGCCATAACGGAAATGAAAGGTGAGACTAGTACCTCAAGTATTTCACCCCATATTAAACTTGGTTTCAATTCATTATCATGAATGACTTAGGAATTTTTTAGTGTTTTCATCAGGCAAGATTGTACGCAGAAATTTGATTAAAAAAGCCTAATAGAAATTATTCGCTGAGTGAAGTTAAAAGACACGAGCGCGTGAGTTAGTATGCGTGTCATCTGGTGCACACACATTGGTGTTGCTGGAATAATTTGAAACCATCTTCACAAGCTTATAACTCCTACGTCCATGCAATAGAGAATGATTTGTATGTCGGCCTTTAATTGTGATCTGTTCAGTAAGCAATGGAGAATGATTTGTGTGTTTGCCTGTTTTGTAATTTGTTCAGTAATAAATCAGATAATTATTTACCTTATCTATGCGTACTCAACACAGCGTCCTACTCATCATGCAGCCTTGATATTAAGTTCATTGAATAGAACATGATTTTTCAGAGCTAGAAGCCTAATATGGAAAATTAATATGGAAAAACCGCTAGCTCACCATATATGGTAAGCCAATGAATATTCTAATTATTCAAGAATCGCCATCGGTAAGGGTATCGGAAAATTTTTTAGAATCCTACATCACTAACAAACAGAGCACCATAAATATCTTGATGGCTTTAACGATGCTAGCCCAGGAGGGCTATACGAAAGAGACAATGTTCGGACCAGAAATTACGGGCCGCCTAAACTAATGAGAAAATTTTCAGAACATCCCAAGACCTGAATTTCTTTCTGGTTAAAATTGTTAGCATTTGGCATCACCTACCTGAAAGCCTAGTTTCTGCCGTAATGTGAATGTTTTCAAGGATCGTCTTAACCTATACTGGGTCACAAGTCCCTCTTCATTCTAACGAATGAATTGAGAAGTGATGCCCCATCAATACTCTATCACTGTGCGGTGCATCATTTGCGAGCAACGCCAACACAAGTTCAATTCAACCATGCTAACAATGTGAAGTACTCAATATTACTGTACTTCGACAAAGTAACCGCAATTTTTTATGTTAAGCTAAACTAAGATTAGTTGAGCTGAGCTGCCCGGTAATTTAGTATTCCATATATGTTATCAAGGCAAGGAAACAAGAGCTGTGACGAGACGAGGGTCGTCAGGCGCTTCGTTGGAAGGGCCTTACCTCCCGTGTTGCTGACTTGGGCATGAATACGTACACAAACAATGCATTTCTAATCACTGAATAATAAACTATCAATCAATCAATCAATTAACCTACAAATCAACATGCTCGTCAGCACCACAGCTCGCGCAGAGGGCT
>VOMN01007190.1:0-11229 GCA_014899125.1 Orchestia grillus
ACCCAGCCCGGGGTGTAGGAAGAATCTGAAATTCGTCCTAATAAATTTCGCTTACAAAACATTCGCACCTATTTCTTTAACGAAGAGCAGCGCTTCTTACACTTCTGTAGTTCCCAGCATGAGCATTTAGTGTTCCGTAGCAAATAGCTGTAAATGGTGAATGAGCCTTTGAGATACGCGGCATGTAACACATGCTATTCCAGCACAGGACACATATATTATCTTCTTCTGACGTGAGTATTCTAACTCCACGGAGTTTGTGATACATACGATGCCACGAATAAGGAACCAGTCATTGAAAATGACACTGCTTATTATGTAACAATGTGCAACTTCCCACGCTATTTTCTAGTAAAATATTTTTTACAGTCAACCTGTCGATGTTATTCGTCACGTACATTTTGACAAAAAACCTGGTCAGTTGATTCTAAGAGTTTAGGTCTCTAACGCTAGACTTTTTTCATTTCAATCTCTATAAAAAAGTTCTCTGTTCTGAGAACTAGTATTTATAATGCAAGGCGCAAGTCACTTAGACTGATGCAAATATTTCATTTTTTTCACTTCTTCGCTCTATTTTAGGTCCGTGCACAAATTACTCAGTCGATGATGGTACTCTACTCGAATTTCACTTCACAATTTTTTAAGGTTTCAAGCCTTAATTGCTATGACACGAGGTTCAACCTTTTTGGAACATCCTGTTGCTGCAACATTAGTGAAAGAATCAGTTTGTTTTTATTCGCCTCTTTTCATTTATCACCATCCTTCTTTTAAGTTTGTTATTGTTTTCTCAAACATTTTGTTCATCCTTGTAACTCCAAAATCTATTTCAATATACCTTTTTCACTACTGATTTTCTAAATCGAAATCCTTTTCAAGAGGTGCATTCCTAGACGCCAACTTGAGGCGCACATCATCCCGTTCCCTCCGACAGTCTTTAGCAGCTTGCTCGCTTGATTGTCAATTTTACCTTAGCCTCTGTAATTTTAAATCTTTTTTACTCCTAGTTCCTTTGTACGCAGCATCACAGCGATCACAGCGCGTTTTTTAAAGTAATTTTAAAGTCCACTGAATAAATAAAACAACACTTCACAATTAGCGAGTTCATTTCCACTGATACTCTTTGTCTGTGATGTTGAAGCGTTTGAAAATAATTTAATTTAGAAACATGGCCCGACTCGACTGAAAAAATTTCATTTTAATTAAATATTTGTTGACTGTCCCAGAGTGATCACAAAGATGTTTGAAAAATGCAGATAAGGCAAGTTTGTGTTGCTCGTTCAGAAGGGATAAAAGTTATACTTCTTCTTATCAATGCCTTTAAAATACTTGAATCCTTTGAAGAGTTCCTGAGAGGAGCTCGTGGGAGTTATCAAGTCCACTTTGAACTCATCGAGCCGACGAAGTCGCTGTGGATTCGGCGCCGCCTCGAAGGCACGCCTTCTCATTAGGGGGAGTGATCGCAAGAACTTCTTGCTAATGAGAACTGATGACCTACAGCTTGTCGCTAACGAACAGAAATGGGCCTGCAAAGAAGGCAGCGCTGCGGTCAGCCGATTCTGTCTCTGTTGCTGGGAGTACTTGTCCAATGTTCGTTGAGCAGCCCAGTCGATACGGCTAACCACTCAGAAACGTGTCTGCATGTGTCTTTGATAACACACGCCATCTATTTTCCAGTTGATTTAAGCACCTGCAATAAACACATTCTTTACAGTTATGATATTTTTGAAAAGTGCCAAATATATTCGTTTGTAACAGACTCCCGGCCACGCCAGCAGAACGAGAGAACGTGGAAAATTTATTCATTAATGCAAAGTTGTGCTTTGCAAATCGCACTTCGGTATTGTTATGCGACCAGGTTATCTCGGCGTATGCAGCACTGTGACAAATATTTTTTCCATCGACGAGTTCTTTCGAAAGAGGGAAGAGGCGAGACCATGACATGACACGATGCCTTAAGCTCCTTCCCATGGCACCGGTCGCATTAGAAAACTGATCCCCATAGCTCAAGTGTTCTCGATCGTTAATTCACCGTTTGACAATTTACCGGGTTTCAAGTCCTTAAGCTGCCCTATGAAAGCAGTAAGCATCCAGTAAGGCTGAAATACGTACGTCGCTTGTATCAGACTCTTTTTTTGCCGGAACGTCGAACAAAAATTGTACTAAAACACAATAGAAAATTAAATGTAATTCTATCCAAAATCGAATAGCTTCCATAAACAAAAAGACATCTATCGTGCTCCAAAATAGAATTACTATGCATTCACAAAATTTATATTGGATTCAAATCTGATTAAAAAGGTATTTTCAACACTTTTTCGAACCCAAGTCAGAGCTATGATGCCAGAATTACTATTGGGGCAGACTGTAAATAGGTCTAGATAAGCATGATTCTATGTATTCACAACCAATCTCAGCTTGTTCGTATTCTTACAGGATATTTTTTGAGAGGGAGAAAAAATTCTAAGACGATTGTGGCGTGCGCTCTAGAGTAGAAATTCACCGCGTGGGTTTTAGTGCAGAAATTGTCAAGGCTCTGTAATTCTAGCACATCCGGCGAATGGAATTATGTTGAGTGGTATTGCCGGAGGGGGCCATGTTTTTCTACGGTGCCGTCTGGGCTATAAATGTGTCAGCCTTTGCGAGATTGTCGGCTGAACAACTTACGTCCTTCCTTAATATTATTGAAGGTTTGAGAGGCGAGAGAGGATGTAAGCCTGACTCGAGCCCTACTACTCCGGAGTTTCTATTCCAGCATGCGGAGCTGCAATGTCAGAAATGGCGATGCAAAATGTTGTGTCGATTCGAAAATGGCAGGAGATTTGTGCGCTTCAGCAAAATAATGCATCAAAAAATGAATCTTTCTGCATGAAGTAAGATTTTCACGGAAAATCTGTATAGTGAATAGTTTCGTTCCAGAAAATACTATTAGTTTAACAAATTTACTCAACTTTTTTAATACTGTTGTAATAAAATAGAATGAGAAGCTAATCGAATTTACCGTGTACTCCTAATTCAAGCACTTGAATGTAAATGAGATCTAGACCTGAGCAAATGAAGCAAATTACTTAAGAAAATTAAATAATCTTGTTAGATTCGAGTGCATCTTAAGCTAAACATATGTCAGGCTTACCTAATACAATATTTTGTCAACCCACGAACAATTGCAAACTAGAAGTCAGTCTTTCAGCGCAATTAACGTTTATATAGTGCATTGGCCTGTGAAAGTTTGGATTTGTTGAACTTGCAGCGCGGCCAACGTCTTAAGAGAATTCCAGAAGAATTTCACAATTAGAGGTGTGAGAGAATTTTTTCTGCACCTCGCAGTCCAGCATTTGATTCATTTCGCAAAAACCGCTGGCGACTGCCTTTTAAATCAACCCAACGAGAGCCCAGCTGGCTGTGGCCACGCTCAGTGGTCTACACAATGGGCTTCACGTTACGTACTTATAAATAGAGTTGAAATGGATATAAGTTTTCTTAGGGTGTTACTACTTTTATAAAATTAAACTGGGAAAATAACCAAATAAATTAAATCAGTACAATAATTTTAGCTCAACACAAGCAAAGCAGAATTCATGGTGGAACACAATGTTATGCTACATTTTAATGAACAAGTAAAATTTGGAAAACAAAGTTGAGAGTGAAGTTTTAGAAGATGCTCATGAGCAATCAACTTGCCTAAGTATTTAAGAACTGACAGTCACGTCAAATGTGACGGAGAATTTAATGCAGTAAAATGCGCTACATAAGTCGAACCGGGTGGCACGAATTTTTAGATGTCGTTAGTTGCTACAAATTAATTTTGGAGCTAAATTTTCAAATGGCTTAAGGTAGATTTCGGCATAATATTCCTAATCTGGAAATTTATGAACAGGCTCTATCTTAACGAAAAGAGTTCTAACTTGCAAGAAACTCACAAAATTCAAAAGCCAACAATAGGATAGGCTTTGACAGTGTACAAGCTTCACAATGATTATAGAGGAATTGATGCAAGATACAATAACTGAACCCTAAGTTACATATGTAATATACGAGCTGTAACAGAGACCAAAGAAAATTCAAGCCTTCACCTGCAAGCCTACCTACACTTATCTTCTGGGGTTACTCAGCAGCGCTTACGACCAATCGTCTGAAGCATTTTGTAACGTTTGAAAATGTGAAACTGCAATTTCTCTACAGGTTATTTATGCCTTTCTATAGTGAACATAAGCTAAATCTGTTTCTTTAGAAAAAACTGCAATAAATTCACTTGAAAACCCCATTATAAAAAAGTGACGAAAATTTGTTTGTCAGGCTTATTGAAGTTCTGAACGGCACGTGGAGAAATCATTTCCCTAAGAAAATGAATCTGCTACATTCCGGCAAGTTGAAGTTCAGCGTGTCATGTGACTAAGTTATTTCAACATTTAGAGCTTTGTTTTTTTGACGCATAATAAAACACTGAAACAGTTCAAAATCATTGGAACCATTGAAATGGCTCCAACAGTGAATGAATAGTTTTAAATGGGTACTCAAAACATGTCGAATTATTTACGATTTCAATCGAAAGAAGACTGTTCTTTACCATGTGTTGAAAATAGTTCATTTTGATCACTAAAGTGGGAGTGACAAAAGACTGACAATTTCATGCTTTACATTTCAGCATCATAATTAACATAGTAAAACTAGCAAATTACATTGAATGACCATGTTGTGTAACGAGAGGACTCATTTCAGTACAATAATATAGAGGGAAATAGATTTTTATGCTTTTTAATTACTTAAACGTTATAATTTCAGCCTCTTTGAATCATACTTGACTTGCAACATACCCAACGTTTTCATTTAATATGAATTTCTTCATTTGAACTATTTAACGTTATTTAAAATGTCCTACTCACCGTCAACATGAAACATGCAACCGATTTGTTTCCTGCAAGATGGTTCTCATGAATTGAAACTAATTCATCACTCTTTACATAGATAATTTGAAAGCATATAGTTGTGCGTACCCGTATTTCACTTATAAGTAAAATGGCTGAATACAAAAAAGGGATTAGTATTTTTGCTAAATTTCCGGTTAACAGATGATGAAACACTAAAAATTTTCAATTTTTTAATGAGTTGAAATAGAATTGTAATCGTATATTAAGTTAAAATTTCTCTGTAAACATAATGTAAAAAGTATTATAATATGACACTTACCAACACATTGCCTGCGCGGTGACATGGCGGTGATCACTTCGCTGTAGGAATGATACACGCTGTTGGGCACGCCCCAGTCAACGTATAACTAAATGTGCTTTTATATCATTCCTAAATACTGAAAATAAATGCTAATTTTTAAACGACTTAAATCAAAATCAGCCAAAAACCATGAGTAGATTTGAAAAAAGTGTCACTATTGCACTCAATGGGGCCCTTACCACAGTAAATGCTTTATATTCTCCTGCTTTTACTCCTTCTTCAGTTGCGGCATAAATACAGTCGCTTAATCATACTGTGCGTTGTTCGTCACCTTAGAAGTGACCGAATGCAAGCGCCTGAGAAACCTCACAAGAATTTGGCCATAAGCTTCATGTTTCGTATGATATAAGGCAAAAGAAAAGGGACGGAAATTTCCTGTTTCTGAACTTTCTGCCCTCTCTGGCTATGAAACAATGCAACAAAAAGTTCTTTAGGATTCAGTACAGCTCATGAAAAAAATCCACGCGCTCCGGTTTGTTTACTAAATAGGGAAAATTTGCTATTCAAATTGATTCCGGTAAAATCAGTCTTTCGGTCCTCCAATAACGTCCGTTCATTCTCCACGACTCTGTGTGTGAGCGGCTTACAATTAAAACTCGTTCCTATCGGAATTTCCAACTCAATATTCCGCTCTCTCATTGAATCACACAACACTAATTTTTCCTTTCGCATCTTCCACCATAGGCTTTCACTCTGTTTTTTCTTCAACGAGTCGCTGTTCTCTCCCCTCTAAACTCTCCAGGCCCCTTCAGTGCTCTCCAAGCGGCTCTATCCAACAACTTTCCTACCACAAATATTAAAAGCCGTACCAAAGCCTTACTACTTTGCTAACAAGTAACGAATGAAGGTTCTGAGACTTGGCGAATTTAGTAAATACTTCCCTCAACGTTGACCTAAAGAGGAAGTGGGTTCGCTTCTCTCACCGCAAAATTATTAATGCGTTCAGTTGACGACCGTGGAGGAGATTCAAAGAGATTTGAAGTATCGACAGATATAGTACTTATGCCCACGACATTTTTGTTGCTTATTACTTAGAATTTTGAAATCATTGTACTGATAATGTCATTAATTGGCCAAAAATCAAATTATTTCCACATAAATGCGCAGCTCATAAAAATGTTTTCTTATTTTGAAGATGTGTCCGCGGGATGCATAGATTTTATGATTTTGAATTTGAAGCTAGTGAATTCAGTCACTAGCGGGTTATTTCAAATTATTTAATTACGGTACAAGAATTTGCACCTCGCTTTTCAAATTTCTGAGGAATGTTTTTTTAAATTTGTATAAATGTTTTCCACGGACTGAAACTTCAATGTAATTTAAATTATTGTGTATGAAATATCCTCCGCATTGCTTTCAATGTCCCGTGAATTTCTTCATTATTCTATTCTTCCATTCTTGCCTAAAACTTCAATAAATCTAATTAAATATGGTTACCCAGTACGTACTTGATCTTTTCATTTTTATAAATTACTGAGCCGAGTGATTTGTAAGGTAGCCTCCATATCATAAAATTGTCGCCAGAGGTGTATGATAACAAACTAGAAGTGTATGTTAACAACCATTTAATGATGAGTTATTGGTTTTAGTTTTCATCTAGTAAAAAGTATCGAACTTGAATGGATTCAAAAATATAGATCACGATGAGTTATATGCATCAAACATTATACAACAGGACCCGTAAGGATTGAAGACTTCTGTTCAACTGGTACAAAAGATTCAACCACGCTTAAAATGAGATGAAATTTCGATATCTCTAATTATTTCCCTTGCAAAAGATTATCACGTGTGCGTAGAGTTACTCTGCCAAGCCATAAACTCATAGTCAAACTTGCTCAGAATCTTCTTGCTCTGATATTGAATTATGGATATGAAATTTAGGTCTAACCGCCGCAGCACACCAATGCGACCAAATCTACGGTACTTTAGCGATGAATAAACCTTTTCTAGGTCGTCAAATGGTGGTCGAGAAGACGGTGTCCTTTGATGGAGTATGTCGCGACGCATTTTCCTGTTGTCCCCAGCAGAAGAGGTCCTTAGCATTACATTTTAGGTTTAAGAGAAAACACGTTTCATTTCACGAAGCACCAGTTACCTGAGAGAAGCACCCATGCCATGCTCTCGTAAAGTCAGGCCATCGCATCTGACAGGTCTGACGTCCGACACAGGTCGTAAAACATCGCTTCGAAACTCCTACAAATTCAGCTGTCTTTCCGTTCTTCCATGAGTACGGAGCATAATGTTTAACAACGCGTCTTCAGTGCAGCCATCGAGGGTGACGAGGAACACGGAGTTTGTCTATTGGGAAACTCGTTGTGAAGTTACGAGTTCACTAATGACGGCGCATTTCTACTCCATAATTGTAGCCGCGGTCTTTCTAGGCCTCTGCGTTTGTGCTCTATAATGCTGAACTAGACTAATTGTTTCATATTATGAACTAAGATATTTTACCTAAAAAAATCTTCCAAGTGAAGAAGTAGCCGAATTCTTAAAAAACATGCTTCAACGATTGTAGCGAAATGCTCTGTTCTGAGGATAGAATAAAATTTCAGGCTCATGTATTGACGTGATATGGAAGCGAGACGAACATTAGATCAGAGTGTCTACATTTTTACTAAATAAACAAATGGATAATAGAAAAGTACTGCACTCTGAAAAAGTACCCCCTCAGCAACAAATTTTTCAATTGTAAATAGCATTGATGTAGTTAATTCAACAACATGTCGTTCCTTAGAGGACAAATATTTAATCAAACTTTAAAATGACTGCTTCTAATCACCTAACCAGGTTATAAGATGAAGTTGCTCATTACGTTGCGGAGTACCTCTAAAAGTGTAAGAAAAAAATCTGAAAATCTAAGTGAAGAAATATCGAGCTTACACGAACTAGCAGCCCTTGGCTTACTAGCAATTTGCCTCGCGGCTTTGCTAATCTCTGGAAATGAGCACCAGCGCCTCGAGGTTGAGAACGGTCGGTGTTTCTCTCATTTACTTTGATTAAAAAATGGACATAAAATTCGTGTCTGAACCCTAAAAGCAAAGAACGCTAAAAGCTTCACTCGTGAGTTATCCGTTGAATTTCGGCGGAAAAATCGTTCTCTGCAAAGACCCCATCTAAATGCTAATGAGTCCAATAGCTTCACCCAAGAAAGAGACCGTCTTTGCAGGTCTTAAGTGGGTCAAATCTTTTTGCTTTCCTAGTAGGAGATACAAAGATCAGTGAGCCCTGCATCAACTGCAAAATGTTCTGGACTCCAGAGTAGAGAATGTACCGAGATTTAAAAGTATCGACGCATTTTCAGGCTTTATGGGACTTCCTTGATAACAAAGAGGATCTTCATAAGGTATGATGCCAGCAATTTGAGCGGCCTCTCTCGCGCAAATTTACACTGAAATTACGTTACTTGAGATTGCTGGAATTTTTAACGTGGTAATTTGTCCAGAAATAGAGGAGGGTCTGGAACTAAGTATTCGCTATTTATGGAACGTGCAAGAGGTCATGCAGGTCCAGACTGGGAAATAGGGCACTTTTGCTTGTGTTTACGCGATAGAAAAAATTAATTTCAAGCAGTATTTATCAATGAATTGAAGCAAATAATCATTTTTTAATAATAAAAATTGACTCATGCTGTGATAAATATCTGTACACAACGATCAGTAAGGAACGAAACCTCACTGCTTTTATTTTCACATTTTGTTACACGTGTTCTACTTCCACGCTCTCGATGTTTTCTCAATTATTCCTAGATGCTCTGTGCCTATTTTTTCCGATTATTTTTTTTGAAGGCTTCGTCAAGCCTTTGTTATCACTCCAGCAGCAAACCAGCTCAACTATAGGCCACGCTGCTAACTTTTTCGCAAAACCGTGAAATAGACCGCCATGGGCATGGTACCTCAGAAAAAAACACACGCTCAGGTTGGATGAAAAAACTGGTAACGCTGATTGACAACGCAAAGCGATTAAAGAGAAAAATTCCTGAGACCTCAATCAGAATAATAAAAAATCATACGACGAAAAAGTTAAACTTTCTTGTTAGAGTTTGATTTGCTGATGCTTATTCTTTCACGTTAATTGAGCTGGATTTACTTCACTTCCAGACCCGTCAAATGAGCGAAGTAATATTGTAGATTCATGAACATTACGAATTACTTCAATAATATTCATCTATGCTTTACACTATCACAAGAATGAACTCATGGTGTTCTGAAATTTATTTTCCTGCATTATCACCTATTACTGAAAATGATGTCTATCAGTTTTTACCTTTACGATCGCACTTGGATTAAACTTGACCAATCTGGGTGGGTCCCCCTTCTTGACCCAGTGGCGCCAAAAGTGGAAGAAATCAAGTTTAACTCATCCAGGCGGGCAAGAACATCGCACTTCTCAGAGTGAGAGAGTTCTCAGCGTGAGTGCATGCAGCAAAGCTGGGAGAGTTCTCAGCGTGAGTGTGTGCAGCAGAGCTGGGAGAGTTCTCAGCGTGAGTGTGTGCGGCAGAGCTGGGAGAGTTCTCAGCGTGAGTGCGCGCAGCAGAGCTGGGAGAGTTCTCAGCGTGAGTGTGTGCGACAGAGCTGGGAGAGTTCAAAGAAGATTCGGAGCTGAGACTCTCCAGCAGCTCAGGCACACGAACACCGAGAACTCATGTAGTAGAGCCGACGTATTCAGGCCAACATCGTGCGCAACAATTTTCAAATATTACTGACGAATGCGTGCTTTTAAAAAGTTTGTCTTCGATATTAAAAACTGATCTCATCTTGTTTTATTTATCCAAATAACTTTGGAATCTATTTGAAGGAAATATTTAGATAACATGAGAAATAAATATTTTTCGGGTTTTTCAGACTCAGCACTAAAAAGAGGTAACATAAAGAAAAATTTATTTTTTGCATAGTAATTAGAGTAGGAGTTCTACATCATATGTGGCTCACAAGACATTGCTAAAACTTTCTGATATTCTCGTGTTAAAATTATCACTATTGAATAAGATTTAAAAAATTCAAGTCCATCCTGCAATGTATAAATGTTAAAATACACACCATATGCTCTACGAGTTAAAGCTCGAATGCTGTTAATGTTGAAACGAGAAGGGCGAAAAGTGCAAACCTCATATCAAGAGAGTAGAAGAAGGCTTTGGGTAGTTAGTGAACCTAAGAACGGTAAGGAATCACTTCTTTTCACTTGAAATCACAACATCACAATATCCCATTCACCGTAGAACTAATCAACTCTATATGATAAAATGCCAGTTTTCTCCTAAAATAAATTTATATATCTTTTGCGCCCAATTTCTTCTATGTTATTACAATGGGAATCTCATTGAACACATGAAATTTACTGAGAGTTTGATGCACATAGTTATATCTATACTATAATAAGAGCCGCGTCTGTCTGTCTGTAACACCAACCAGCGGAAATTGCGTGCTGGGCGTATCCGTGATACAAACTTCAACAACTCCGCAATTTTCAGCGACTTAATCAACCAGAAAAGTTCGTATTGGTCATACGACTTTCCTTAATAACTTACCAAGTATCAATTGTATCACTTTTTTATTTAGTAATTTTGAAACATTGTTTGTCTTGAATGAAACTATTACTAATGCGAGACGAGAAGTAGCTATATTACGCCCACATGAACGGCTCAAAGGCTCCAAAATAAACAGAGATTCTTAACGACAGAGAAACGCAAGCAGGCGACGCAATGCAAGAGCCAACCTTACTGTTGAAAGTCGAATCCAAGTGGCAAGAAGGGATGCTCAAAAGCACCGCCACGGTCGACAGAATTTGTCCCGGCAGAGGGGTGGAGAAGAGGAGACGTTTTACGGCAAAATGCTCAAGAACGTCGACAAGCGCGAGAGAATATGTTGCAAGATAAAAACTAAGCCAATTATGTTGCCAAGATACTGGGACCATCAGAATGGTCACCGCAATGGAACACGATACACAGACGTAACTGCAACTAGTTCTGATTAGTGCAAGGAAACTAACTGGGATTGGTGCAGGACA
>VOMN01007191.1:0-50997 GCA_014899125.1 Orchestia grillus
TGATTTTTTATTTAAATTTTGTATCTATGCTTTACTTTTCGCGTATTCCGTATTCAAATGTCTTCAAGAATTTTGCAGTACACTATGTATTTTTTGTTACAGATATCACTTCTGATGAATCCAGTGACTCAAAACGTCTGATTTCTCATATATGTAGGACAAATAATTTTAATATATGACTTCTCTCAGAGCGGCTCATTTTACCCTACTTTTTATCCCGAATTTCTTTGCTTCTCGCAATCTAAAACTGATCCGATCACTAAAGAGGCATTTCGTAAATTTTCTTTACTATCGACTTTAGCCTTCGGAATGAGTTTTTAGTCGCTGAGAGACGATCCATGCGACTATGGAATGCTTTCAAATGCAATTTTTTCCTTTGATAAATCTAGAAATGACAGTCGACAACGTGTCAAATACAAATTTTGCCTTAAAAATATACTTATAATCTGTTCTTTAAGAGTGGATGCTGTAATAAAATTTATTGCGATTGAATACTGGAATGAAATAAATTGATAATCTTCAATTGCTTAGTGTATTAAACTTGGCTTCATTGAAGTCAGTACTGTGTTGAAGAGGCCCAAACTACGTTACAGTACGTGGGACGATAAGAACCATCGCCACACTTCAGTCCACAAGTTGCCTCCTGCCTTTACAGCTCTAGTGCGTGCTTGGTGAGAGGAGGACTATGCTCAGATTGGGTTCATTTCGATCAAATCGAAGAGAAACTGAAAATTTCAGTTGGGCCCGCCCGAGGCATGTGGTGCACGCAGAGTTTGCCATTCCTGTACCATCAGCACCAACAAATGGACTCAAACTTCGGTAGGTCAAATGCTATTACCTTCAATATCTCAAAAACAATTTCAGTTTACGAATTCTTAACATGTCAAACGTAAGTAGCTGTATTTGAGTTTCTTGGCACGTTTTGAGTACAACGCTGCATGAAATGAATATTATTATTTTTCTGACATTAAGATATAAAGTACCCCAATACAAATGCTTTTCATCAAATATTGCTTAACGATGTACTTTGTATGATGTAAACTGAAAATGTTCAGTAATCTATTGTTATTCTTTCTTCGTAGTTGAATAGTAATTAGCGTTGTTGAAATAATGTTTCTATCATCAACAAAATACTGCCTCTGTTAATTTATATCAAAATTATTCTATGCTACGTGTGTTATCTGAGAACACATGGGATTTGTATTGTAGAATACTGCCTAAAATAATGCTCAATTCTTTCAAAGCTCGAAAATTAACTTTACAAGTTATGTTTGTTGCGTCATACCTGTTGTTCACAGTACGACCGAACGAAATAGGCGCTCAAATTAAGCCGCATTTTCAAAGGAACTCCAATCATTACATCTGGTGCGTCATTTCGCTGCGGCTTATGATACGAGCTCTCCCAAGGGCTTCACAATTAAAAGAGTCAAGCGTTAGGGCAGAAAATCGATAATTAATTCACTACTGAAATTTTAATTAAATAGGAATACCATGTAAAATTACTCATGCTGCACAAAGAAATAGCGAAACAAAGCACCCTCTGATGGGAGCACGTGTTGCAGATGTCACGCGAACCCAGTTATCCGACCAAGTAATCATACGGTGGAAAATGTATCAGTGGCCATGCTACATTCATTTTAACGTAAAGTGTTTTGTCGGACACTCGAAGAAATTTGGTAATGCAGGCGAGTTCGCATTTAGTTCACTGAAAATATTAAGTTCAATATAATTCAATGCCAATTTCGCTGCATTACAGAAGAGATAAACTTGAAAACTCAGGATCTGATTGGAATTCAATAACTTCAAGCGTGCCAATGATTTCTTCACTACATGTAAGTCCGTCATTGCAAGTAAGATTGAATACGGGAATGAACTTTGGATTTTTCAGTTAAACCTTTCTAGTTCAATTCTTCAGCTTGGTAGCCACTTTATACTCCGCCCGACGAGCACTTTGCACTAAGGGCCATAATTCTCTCACAAATACGGTAAACACTTCATATTGAAGCCCTGGCAGAAGCGCAATGAGCTCCTAACACTGATGGCAGGAATTCTGGCACAATGCAGGTGAGCTCTGTGCACTGGTGGTGAACGTTTCACTCATCACTTTACGTTGGATGCCAAAGCCACGTGAGCACCTTTCACAGGAAGCAAATTTTACTCGTTTACTCGACACTCTTCCTGGAGCCAGAGGTTGAGGAAGCACTTTATCTTAGCTCAAAAGTTCAATTAGCATTTTTCACTAAAGATAAAATTCCCTTAGCACTTTCCACAGACCGCCTAAATTCTGGCACAAGCCTCTTGAACGCTTTGCGCAGAGAGCAGAAACTTTAATAGAAATTTGACGTCTACTTGAAATTGAAAGCACAGTATTCGACAGACTTTCAGTGAGCACTTCACTTCATGAAATGAGATTACAAGAGAAGCCGGGCCAGGAAGGATGCTGCAGGAGGTGAGATGAGACTACAGGAGCAGCTGGGGCAGGAAGGATGCTGCAGGACGTGAGATGAGACTACAGGAGCAGCCGGGCCAGGAAGGATGCTGCAGGACGTGAGATGCACTGGCAGCACAACACTCGCTCAGTATGCAAGCAGCTGCCGCTATACGACGGGTCATCATACGGCCTAAGCCACCTCCCCAGGCTACAGATTTTCCTTATTCTTCCCGGGTCTTCACTCTTTGTTTCCTTACATGCAGTTTGTAAATGTTTATGGCTTGTGTAGCTTGCCATATAACGACTAGATTATTAATTAAGCATACAATTGTAGGTACAGGGGACTTTCCAGTAACCGTCTTGAGTAAGTTTACAGCTCTTTCGTAATTTTCCGCTTCCACTTCATTCAACCCTCTTCGGTACACACTGTTTAGAAATTTAATTCACAAAATACTGAGAAAGTCAGATGCTACGTCAATGGAAATACTTAAATTGAGAAAGTAAGGCTGTTGTCCAGCTTTATTTGGATGTCGAAGGCATTTATATTTGTTCTCTCCAAATTAAACATATCACATCGAAAACAAACTCGCAATCGCTACACTCACGCACGCTACTAATATTTAGCTCATTTCGAATAAAGACAATTCACTCGATACCTAATTAATACCAAGTTTATGAATCGTTATCTTTATAGCGATTGCAAGTTTGTTAAATCGTCACATCAGCTGTAACACAAGGAAGACAATGACGAAACTTATTTTTTTAAATTGTTCCGTACAAATCGACGATGTAATAAAAAAAATATCACTAATCAACATAGATAATTGTTCCCTGCAAAATTATTATTCTATTATTATAGTGAAAGGAATAGTTAAATAATTTTGATAAGGGAAAATTATGAAAAATTATAATCGCTAAGTTCACAAATTTCAAAAACGCTCTTAGCAGTCGATGATGGTAGTTTCCTGAGCACCGAGGGACGTCAGTATCGACACTGAGAATTTCAAATTTTTCGGTAAAAAATTTTACGCATACTGCAAATTTTTGTTGAACTTTTTACATAGAAAATAATAGCGTACTACCTCAGCGAAATCCCAATAGAATCAGAGCATTGATCAGAATTTAAAAGTACCGTAGTTTCACCATTGACAGCACAGAACAAAGAGCACAAACTACGTTCAAACAAAGGAGAGCGAGGAGAACGTTCCGCTGGAAGAAGGGCGGAAAAACATCATCAATAGTGTCTCGCCTTTCCTTTCCTTTAAGGTCAACTCTCGCATACGTCAATGGACCTGTCTCTTCCACAACGGACCCTTCGCCATTTATTTGTGTGACGGTACGAGGCTTTCAATTTTAAAGTTCAGTTATAGCATACGAATCGATCTGGAGGGAGGTTACGTAATCCTATGAATCATTGGGATGAATTTGTCCCCTAAATTGACGACATACACGAGGGCATTGACCAACACGCTAGCTGCGTGTCATCTTCGCCCAGTTCAATATTTTACATTGGTGCTTGGGCATATCAACGACGGAGCTGGAGGGGAGAAACGAAAAGCTGCTGCACCCTCTAGCTCTCTTCGAACCAGTGACTCGAAGATGTCCTCACGTAAACACTTCTTAAATTCATACTGTAAAAGACTGAAGATGATGCGGCAGGAAGGGATTTCAGGCATGGATCCCAGACTTCTGAAAATTAAATAGTTTTAATTCCCGCCAACTGATTTAATTCAACGTTCGTGTAATAGTGCCGGTCTACACTTTTAGTTCTTCTCACAAATAAAAAAAATAGAAACTGAATTTGGTAATTAACCCCATGAACAAAGTTAGTGAGCCAATTTTTGCTATATTTACTTGAAAGTTTCTCTATATTTTCTATATTTTTCGAAATCGGTAATTACGAATTATTACATTATGTGACTCAAATAAAGACCTAGCTTGCAATGAAATACGAATACAAGCAATTGATTTAGTAAAATTAGAAGATTCACAAAAAATCAAGAATCTTGTTAATAATGCAAAGACTAGCTATTCTGTTTACGAACGTGATGTGCTCGTCATTCGCTCTGCTTTCCATTTCGTGCTCGGTACACAGAAGTGCCGAGTCATGTAGTACTTATCTTCTCTCATTATTCCAGTACCTCACTCTACCGCCACCGCCCATTTTTCCCCATGTTTATATGATCATACAAGCTTCTCCCTCATTAAAGTTTTTCCAGATAAAAATATCAAACTCCTAATATTGAAAACTTTCATGACAATATAAAGTAAATGCGACTAAAACTTTGATTTACAAAGCTTACCATTTATGCTCCACCTTCTGATAACGAGATTCATATTCTGAATCATTTTTTGCAAATAATAGGCATTCTACAAATCTAATCAATTTATTTTTAAACGTTTTTTTAACAAAATTTATGAAGACCGCCTGAAATTTATACGGTTGCAAAAGAAAAATGTTTTATTTTTTCCTATACTTACAATCGTAGGAACGTAGGCGAAATCTCTCAAAAATGCTTTTCTAGTCGTTACCTAAAATCGATTTTAAGTTCTGTTGTGTGAAAGACCTTTTACAATTAGGAATAACTTTAAAAATTGCATAGTTTCCTAACATGCTGATGTACGCTCCAACATCAGATACAAATTTACGTGCGTAGCCTGCAGCGACTCATATGTTAGCAGTACATCCAGACAGGCTGGGGCCGCTTTGCTCACCACTTACATAGGTATGTATTAGCCATCAAATTAAAAGACCGCTTCAAAAAACACCTCGCTCATATACCATGTCACACTGTGAAAAACTGAATCTTCCCTTGAAACTGGATCACTTCTGAATCATGGACTCAGTCAATAACTCGGTAGATCTCAAAGTTCTAGAATTTTGAATGCAGTCAAAAGTAGACCAACCCTGAATTTAAACTTGATTTCAGCCCCACTGTATATTGCAGGACTCCCGAGCGCAAAATGCCTATCCATGCTCATAACTTTTCGAATTTAATTGCACAATAGTTATGTATCTTTTTCTTATATTGTTCCTTTTGTAGAAATTTTGAATAGTCCTATGATACTCCGATGCCATTCTTATTACGTACTTTCGTTTCTATTCGTTTCGTTGATGACATTCACTGATGATGATTTTACAAAACAAAACTGGCTTGAACGTCAGGTAAAGGAGTCTTACCGCATCAGCTTTTTTCGAATTATGCCGCACCATATTTCATGCTCCAAGATGAACTCAGAATGAGTACGAGAGAATTGGACCACCAATCATTGAGTCGAAGATCAGTCTTACTAACAAACACCTAAATGACGTTCATTAGCTTAATGGTAACAACCATAAACGAACAATCATCCTCTCGGCGACTACTCTGATGAGATCATTAGCTTAAAGTTCATTGTGAAAGTAACGTCTGGCTACGAGAGAAAGACAAACCAAACTTGCGCTGTTCTTTCTCAATTCATTTCAAACATCGACCTGGACCGAAGTTACGCAAACAAACTGAATATGTAGAACCAAAAATTCATCCTCACAACGAGCACATCTGTGACTTAAATTTTAGATAGTTGAAAGAGTAAGGTCTTGACTATAAACGTGACTAAACCTATGCTAAAGTCACGTGACTAAACGTGACTAAAAATAAGTTATGTAGCTGACTTTAGGGGTAACCTTTGCAAACAATACAAACAAGTTTTAAATAAAATATACACGCAACTAAGATGTGGTGTTTGACCACGAACTGATCATAAATAAGCCCCCAGGACAAAAATTAATCACCTGCTGTTTTTCGAGCTCTAATTATTTCCTACATTCATCTATCGGTTTTCAAATCAGTGAGCGAAGTTAAGGTTATACGCGAGTACTGAGCAAGCATCGGTCCTAATTCAGAGCTGGCGTGGTATAAATTTCTTTCTTAGTTTCTCCAAAACGATAAGATGAAAGTAAGATGGGACGAACGAATGGCAAAAGGAGTTGTTGCATTTGGTCTTGCTAAAGGACACCCAGAGAAGGAAGTAGCGGAATTCGCTTGTGTTTCATGCCGCACTATTATGCAGGTCTACCAACAATGGAAATCATCCGGAACATATGGAAATTCAAGGCAAAAATTGTGGTCGGAAGATAATTTGAACCGATAAGGACCGTCACCGTGTGTCCCGAATTATTGACCGCAATTGCTTTTCATCAAGGATAGAACCGCGCAGAAACGCCAATTATGGCCCTTCTCCCGTTGTTTCTGAAGGAGCTCTTCGTGGGAAACTTCATGCAATAGATGTATGTAGCAGCGTCTCATAAACGACCGATGTAAACTATTGCTCAGAAGACCACTCGTTTAAAATGGGACAAAGCACACGCGCAGTGGACTGTAGAAAAGTGGCATGTTGTCAGGGGAATTACGATTCTCTCTCTATAACAATGATGCCGGCTGTCGTGTTCAACGAAGACCTCATGAAGCCTTCAACAAAGCCTGTGCTCAAGGGGCGATACAAGAAGAAGGAGGGTCTGTCTTGTTCTGGGCCTGTTTCAACTCCACAGCAGTGGGTCGATTATTTGAGGTATCCGTCAAACTGAACCAGCATGGCTACATTGAGCCGATAGAAAACTATGACTTGCCACTTGCACAATATCTGAAGGGAGAAAAGAATGTTGCTTCGCTTATCTTTCAGGATGACAACTGCCAGGTGCATCGGGCTAGATTTGTTATTAATTGGCAAGACAATTATTCAAGATATGTTAGGCATTTAGGCTGGCCAGCTAAGTCCCCAGACATGAACCAAATAGCGAATTTGTGCGACCACCTAGAACGACAAGTTGGACGTCGAAAAAATCGTCTAAGTACTGTGGTAGTACTATGATATCAGTTGATGCAAGGGTGGTCCAAATTCAACCAGATGTATATTATTACACTTGTATGTTCAATACCGCACAGAATGGCCACCATTATTCGTGCTCGTAGAAGTCCTACACTATATTAGCTGATGGTGACTAATTTTCTGCCATAGGAGCTTATCTGCAAGTTTTTACAAGATTGACATGAACGCTTCTGAAAGGATGTTGTAACTGCTGGAAAAACAATTGTTGCGACGTTGTGATGATAGTTTAGATGACAATTTATCCTTCAGTAGAGAACTGAATTTTACCAATGTACTTCTTGACGCGAAGCAACCAGACAAGCTGACTCATTAATTAAGGATCTTTTCTGATTGCTCATCCTTGCCTCCCATTTGAGTTATGAAATTAATCCTGGAAAGGAAAATAAGAATAACTGTGATAGTAATGAAAAGTTCTACGATTTCTTTTTATTACAATCGAAGGCTAGCTCTTCACATCAGATAATGTCTCCTGATAACCAAAAAATTTACATATATTTTGTTCTAATGAATTGAGTTTGCCGAGCTTCTTGAGTGAGGAAGTGTGACCGCGTCCCCGCTGTGAGCGAGCTCGAACCTCCGCACTCGAGATCAGAGATTCAGGAGCAGTGGATCGAGGGCCTGTATCGGCAAATTTATTCGGAGGCTCGGCGAGATAACCTCAAGTATCCTCCACCGAGCTTCCCCATTCCCATCCCTCCTCTCTCACTCTGGCAGTGTCTGCTTACTGGGCGGCACTCGATCGCACTTTATCTGTCCCTCAGTTCCATAAGACCCGAGGTGTCATGGGCGGCCAGGAGTTTTTGGATATCAGAGCACAGGAAAATATTTCTTTGCATCTTGTCATTCAATCTAACATGGTAGATTCGCTCGAACATTAGGCAAATATTATTGTATGCATACTATGTGTTGCGACTCAAATGTTGCTTTCTACCCAAATTTGATGCAGGGTTCAACTACATGATTTCC
Source organism: Orchestia grillus (assembly GCA_014899125.1). NCBI lineage: Eukaryota > Metazoa > Arthropoda > Malacostraca > Amphipoda > Talitridae > Orchestia > Orchestia grillus. The sequence goes on from VOMN01007191.1 coordinate 8,267, forward strand.
ATCAACTCATCCGGTGATGAATGTGCAAGTTGGACCACTTGGAGCTTTCAATAACATTGCTACCTCAGTCAAAATCTAATTGAAATTAATCAACTTAAAATCTGGACATCTTATCATCTGAACGGCACTTTTTGAGCGATAATGTCATTATGGGCGTATGAAAGAAGGGCGCCTTGCGGGACCATTGAATTTTTCGTGATGATTTCTTTCGAGTGCTTCTTACTCCTTTCACGTACGTGACGTGCATTGTTCGCTGTTTTGAGTTACTCGAAAACTCAAAATCGATAACAGAACGCACCCTGAGTGAATTTATTAAAGGCGTATTTTCTTAAAAGTATTTGACAAATAAAGATGTTGGAAAATTATGAGACAGCAATTCTTTCCACAACAGATCAGAGGGGAAGGGAATTGCGAGCGTTCTTTCAATCCCAGTAGTTCTCGGCGATCTAATAAATATGTTAGACGTATTCATTGTTAAAGTGAAAATACAAAAGAACGCAACAACAAAAAATGAAAGTTCCTCAAAACTGCCAAATTTATGCTCTCGAATTATAAACTGTTGTGGCAAAGCAGCTTAAGTATCCGCATTGAATTTATGCATTGTTCAGATCACTTTCCATCATCTGCTCAGGTTATGCGCTGCATTCATTCCAACGAACACAATGAAGAAAATGCGAGATCAAAGTTTAAAAAAAAATTCTGTTTCATGAGTTTAGTAAAAACTTAGTTGTACAGTAAAAGTACGTAACAGCACGATGCACATGGCTTTAGTATGAGAAAAATTAGACTTGCCGATTCTTTTTGCGTAGTTCAGCTTTTTTTCCAACAGAAGCGAAAAACATTTATAAATATGTTCCGGTTTGAGCCGCTATATTTTCTCCATATTATATTCTGAGACTGCGCTACTATGTTTTTGTTTGACTGATCTTAAATAGTTCGGGGCACGTTTGGCCAATTTCTTAAAGTTACGCTGGAGTAAAACTCTCCGGGGAATGCCGCTGCTCTGGCTAGCCTTATTGATTCAGGCTCCCTGAACTCTAACCTTTTTCATTAAATATCGCCCTTGTAACTTGAGTATGTAAATATTATGTACGTGTACTTGCTAACTCAATGTCATTAGCCGGAATTATTTGCAAATTATAATACCTACACATTTTACTCTATACAGATAAATAGAATAAATTGTTATTATTAGCCAGCATCGACTGCATTTCAAAGAAAATGAAAAACTTTATATTTATAGCAAGAATTTATTTTCCTAAAATTTGCGCTTCATGTCCAACGGTGTCAAATTTACCTTAGAAACGAGGTCGGATTATTTTCATTTCGGTAACAGTGATCTTTCGTTACTGCTGTTTCAAAGAGTTCGAATCCATCCCGTGATTAAACCCTGATCTTCAATGGATTGAAAATCTTAGTTTTCATTTTATGTGCCGCACGTGTTCCCTTGTCTGAGACCGCTTCTTTGAGCCTCGGGTTGAGGCAAGCTCGCTTCTACGGATTGCCTTTGTTTCAAGTTACGTTGATTGAATTTCAGAATTACTCGTTCGGTGTAGGAATACTTATTTCTTATTAACTATTAGCTAAAGGAATAAATGAAGGAGGATAGTAGGAAACAAAATTTGTGGTATTCAAGCTGAGAAGTAGAGACTTTGCACCAAATTTTTAATGAACAATTAGTACTTCCTAACTTTGGGTCATGGTATACTGATTTTCCCATTTTTGTTTAACATTGTTAAATAACGGACAAACGTATGGGATGACGCTCAAAGTTACAATGGCTTTCATGTGATTAACGTTCATTCGCTCAGCTTCGATAACTATTACAAATCTTAGCCAAATATTCTAGATCGTACTCTCATATTATTGTGCTCATAAAGATGTGAGGATTAGTTTCCGATTAACGGTAAGTTACGATTTGAAATTCATCTCATTCCTTTTAAATTTGAAATTGTGCTAAAAGCGTCATTCAGTCGCCAGAAAACAGAAGTATCCAAAATCTATGGTTAAAAATGAGCCGAAAATTTCCCGTGAGTGTCAGGTTTTACTTTCAGAGTTGTCGTGCTACATTCAGAGATGTCGTGCTTCCATACTTTGCTCAATATCCAGAAGGTTAGTCAGCAACTCTCAAAAAATAAAATAGAAATCCGTGTGAATGAACCAAAAATCCAATTCAGTTTGCCCATTCTTGGAAAGAGAACTAAAGACCTGGATCGTAATACCACGACATAGTTGAGAAGGTTTCATAATTCTATAATACCAGCGTGACAACGACAACAATTAGGAAGCAAAACTTCGGAGTCCGAGACGGTGGGCGCTGTGAGCGCGATGTGGAGCACGAGAGAGCAACTGGCGACGTCCCCCTGACGCGCTCATCAGCCGAGACAAAAGCCGCCGTCTGGCCCTCCTATTGACAGTGTCCGCTCCCATACTTCCTCCTAATAAACTCCGCCGCTCTTATCTCCCGTCCCAAATTTGACACGAAAAGAGCAATAAATGAGGTCAACACGCATCATGTCGATCGTGTAGCAGCGATCTCAAAGAATTCTGTTACACTATTTGACCAAAGAAGTATGGTATTATTAACATAGTTTTCTCTTCGGTCGCGAGAATTTGTCACACGGTTAAAACGATGACCTGTTCAGTAGCTTGCTTCAGTAATTATTTCAACTACTGCTTCCAATAACGCTGATCTACTAGTATTACAGCATGCTGTGGGCTATCAGCGTTTCCAAAGCGTCCGTGACAAAACAAGATTTTGAAATATAAGCAAGAACGCTTTAGTTCGAAAACACGAGTATGAAAACATTAAGAGGAGAATGAAATAAAAAATTTCAAGATATTTATGAAAACAACTCATACAGTTTTCAAGAGCGTGTCCGGTAAGCGCCTGAATAAATACTTAGAGAAATAAAAGCTTATCCACACAGAAAACCGAATTTCGACTGAGAAGACGGAGAGAAAAATAAGACTGCATTGACTCGTGCGTCATACATCAACTCGAATGTCATAACGCCTCGTAATACATGCACAAGGAAGAGACAAACGATGGCAGCTATCGGTATTACTTACCCTGTCTCCACTGAACCTCGAGGGAATCGACATCATACATTTTAATTGCACATGAGTCGTTCTAATAAGGTAGGGAAAACTGATAACCACGGTTATGTATTATGAGATGCGATAAATTCGTGTTGAGCGGAAGAAACGATATGCGCTTCAGGATTGCATTTATGTTTTCTAAAGCTGTCGTTGGCAGCCGAAACTAACAAGATAGACAATTACTTACTACTTCGCAGTCAGCCTTTTTTACAATTCCCCAGATATACAAAAAATGCTTTGGTAAGAGGATTGTTTGCACAGACGGATGTCTCATTTTAAATTATTTAAGGTAAAGTATAATACGTAAACTAACAGATGCTGCCATCACTACGTGTTATCCTGAAAATTTACTGAAATTCCAATATAAATATATGGCGGGCACCTGTGAAGAACCCGTCTAAAATATTTAATTCTACTGACATCAACACTTACACTTTTATTTTATCAGAATTATTCTGGTTACTAATTACAAAGCATAAAATTCTGCTACCATTATAAGAAACGCAATTTTGGTAATTATACTTGTTGTAAAGTTGTGATTGCCATCGCATGGTAATTACGAGAATACTAGAGACAAAAGAAGAGTTTGCTAAAAACTCCTGGCTTTCTCGTTCCAGTACTATACATTATCAACCTGCGGCACCCCAGTGTGGCCAGGCCATAAAGGCCCTTACATTTTCAAGATATTCAAGATATAAAGATATCAAAAATAGATGAAGACGCCGAACGTTGTAGCTTGGTCGAAATCTATCGTATTTTTTATTGATCTCAGCTTGACATGCTACATTTAGAGTTGCCTACAGAAATTGAGTAACCGGACACCTGTTATATGAAAGTCAGGGTTAGTTGCGGCCAATTGGAATAATTTTCGAACGCTGTTATTAATTAACGAAATAAAAAGAATTGCCTTATAATTTATCAAAGCTGTAAAGTATTTTGCAATTATAGCCTCTTTTTCATGTGAACGTCTCACACGAAGCGAATTTTCATTTTTTAAATAATTAAGTAGCCATCGTCTTTGATATTTCCTTTTAAAATACGGCAACATTTGACAAAAAGCCCCTCGATACAGTTCACATGCGACCCATAAATAGTGTAGGCCTATCTTCAATTTTTAATTTTAAAGGTAAGCCACAACCCTTTGAGATTTACTGCATTTGACCAAGGCAGGGTGTAGGCTTATAAATATTTAAAGAATTCTTTGACGAATGTTTGTATTGCGAATAATATAAGTTCTAGACAGAATTCCACTTTTTGCCGCTTCTTTTCACAAAGGCAAAAACTAATTTGGCCATCAACTAAGTCTAGGGTGCTTCATCTGCAACTTCCAGCGGCGGTGGCAGAAAGATTAAGCACCACAGATTTAAGGCACCAGACGAGGAGCCTCTAAGGCGAGCATCCTTCAATTATGCCAGCTTTACGATCGATGAAGAGCAACGTCGTTACACCCAGCTGCACCAAATGGCTCTTCTCACTCTAAAAATAAATAAAATGTTCGCCTGCTGTAAACGCTCCCTAAGCGCGACCCAGGATAACGCCTGAATGAATTTAATTCATTGCAGTTCTTAAGGCATGGAATTACTTAGGCTTACCAGACGATTAAGCAGGGGCAGAAAGGGGATCATTTTATAAAATAACGTCGATTTGAAGTTAGAAGACTTGAGTCAAGGTAGTTAAAATTAAATTAGTATGTTCAATTTCCATGAATCAGTTTTTCTTTTGGAGTCACTTGTACAGATCATGATTACCAAGTCGTGCTTCTCCTACGCTTTTTCGCATCATCAAACCAAACGCGTATATAAATAGCTATAAAAAAGCAATGATTTAATATTCTCACCGAATACTCAAGAAGGTATTTCTTAGATATTGAATCGAGTTAACCAATCGATCGCTATCCGATGGCCTCATTTAGAGTGAACAGAGCAATCTAATATTGGAAAACTACCTCATTACGAGAAGGCTCTGGCACAATTACCAGCCTCTGTTGCCGAGAAATGCGCAAACTCTGTATAACATGTGCACAAAGTGTGCGTGAACTATTCCTGTCAAATGCCATCGCTTGAAAACGTTTCCAATGCTCTTTTCATCCCGCGAGCATAGTTCTATCCACACCAATCATACCAATACGATAATAAAGATTTTGCAGAAGCATACGCCTGAGTATCTATTGTTTGACGGGGCCTCCGGAAGTGTGACAGAGTTTACGGCATTCAATACTCACAGGTTTCAACCGACGGAATTTAATGGACTCGGAGCTCGTGGGATGTGGCCAAGCTCAAGTCAGGCAGACCCCAGATTTACAGTACAAAGCAAGCGGCAGCTAACCCAAACAACTGGACGAGTCTCTGAATAAACAGAGTTCCTTGCAGCCTGCGGGCTGTTGATGGCAGTGCTTTGAGCGCAGTGTGTCATTCAAACCAAACGCAGTGTTGGGAAGTCAACAAAACGGGAGGAATCCAACCCAAAATCTTCAGCAACTTAATCGAGTTTCACAAAAGAAGCTCTGAGCTTAAAATAACAATGGATAAATTAAAAGAGCGTAAAACGAATACCTTTGTTGACTATGATGATTGTTGTCAAGGATGTTAGACTACAGTCATTACTTTCATTCGGAATTATGCACAGAATTGACGACCTTGTACAAAGAAAATACCAGCTAATAAGCTGCATTAATGTATGCACCGTTGTGGGAGTTTTTTGAGAAACTTAAAGTCGCCAAATAATGTTCGTAGAGATAGACGTGTGAGTCTGCGGAGTTAAAAACGTTGTACTTGTGAGATGGTCCGTGGCTGTGGTTACCCTGGAATGAAATACTGTCAGTCGTGAGGGCAACCACGATAGGGGACTGGAAGAAATCAGTTTTTCTGGGATGAAGTCTTCTATAACATAAAAATGGCGACTTCGAATTGAGTCACGCTATATTTTGCAGGTACGGTTTCTTGTTTGCTATTTCTGATCCCTCTGATATTTCTCGGTGTGGTGTCTTCAAAGTGCTTGAGTGCAGTGCGTGATGAAGCACTTTACAACTGGGCGATGCGTTCTCATCTTGAAGATGTTTTATAGGAATTTGGTACCATTTATGAAATACCCTATAGTTATGGAGATAGTGAAAGCACCCTTATCAACTAATTGATTTTATTCCAAACTCCCTAACAGTCGAAAGTGAGGTGAAACAGAAATTTATTTCTCGAAATAATCTACTCTAAGAACAAATTATGTTTTTCGAAACTGAATTGTAGACATTTCATCATAGATCTAAACTACTCTTAGCGTCAACTCCAAGGTATGGTCAATTTGGCTGGCGATGTGCTCAATTTAGACGCGACTAATTAGCACTAAAAATTGTTCTGTGGACTTAGCTGTGTTGGCCACGATGATCGTCTCAAATTTGCAATGAATGATTAGTGACTAAATTAATTGGCACTTTTTACTCTGCCCGTCGGTTTGAATTTTGTGGACCGAACCAACGCACGAAATGAAAATAATATGGAAATTTGTCATAATGGGGTGATAGAATTTAATCCTTAAAATTTACGGTACATGAGAAGTTCCAGCGTTTCTGCGAATGCAAGACGTTGATTGCAGATCGAGAGTTTATTTGATTTCTGACTCTCTTGTAACCTCTCTAATTATTCACTGCATTTCGTATATGCGCATAAAATACGCATACAAATGTGTGCAAGCCAGCTCCGCCGTTCTTTGCTGTCCACATGAATCACGTATTGAAAATGTGGGGATTAAAAATTGTGCGAGAAAATATCTCAAAATTTTAAATTTTGAGCCTACATATGTAAAATTCTTGAGACCATTCATAAATCAAATTCTCTTTTCTTTTTGCAAATTAAATATCCATATTTCTGTGTTCATATGACGCGAGTAGAACCATCTTCCCCGTGAAGGGAAAAAGTACTTAAAATCATTGACAAGAAAAGAGTTGACTCTAAAGATTTCGTCAACGGATTTTGTTAAAAAGTCAAATTGTACATTTCTTCGGCGTACAAGGTAAAGTCATGGCAATTGAGCGCGCAGAGTTTGTAAAATTGTATAGCTTCAGAGCAACACATCCCGAGCATCTCATCGCCTCCAAAAACAGCATATCCTCTTAGATTTCAGAGCTATTATCGCAAAAACAACACGGATCTCATCATTGCTGGAACAAACAACCCAAACTCCATTGCTGTTAAAGCAAGAAATCCCTAAGATCATATTCTGCTGTAGCAAAAAGTTCTGAAATCTCATCGCCGTTAAAGCAAAAATGCCTAGGATCTCATTGCTATCTCGAGAAAAACTCCCAAGATCTCGACGCCGCCAAAGGAAAACTCTCAACACCACATAGTTGTTTTAGCAACCAAATCCCCAAGATCTCATCGCTCTTTAGGACAAAAAAGTCATTATTCTTTGTCTGAGAGGTACCGTCGTAGTCGGCTTTCATGTGAATATTTTTCGACGTGTTTTGACCCTACGTGTTTTTTAAATTATGCCTACAATGGAAGACAAAAGAACAATCTACTATGATTCAGAAAGAATATGCTCTGAGAACTTCTCCCATAACTGCGAGCATGAGAGTTACTCTGCCGTACCACTACATTTCAAGCTGTCGGGGCTTGCTCTCAGCATTTTTTACAATTTTCTTAGCCTCATATTAAGGTGTAAAGACACTGAAAACCCAAGGATTATTCCTTCATTTTTCGTTTCCAATTCGTGTTTTGCAAATGTCAATATTAACAGTAATTTAGTCTTTATATTTTCAATATGAAGCACTCAATAAGTTTTTGCAGTGGCACAACGACTGAAACAGCGACTGTATGTTTTGAAGAAAAAAAATCGTGCATTACTCAATTACCTGGAGGAAATATAGAGTTACGCCCAAGATTATTTATACCCTTGTATTATTTTTTAATATATTTGAAAAAATCCTTCAATATACATACATCCATTATTAGTAATGCTTATGTTAAAAGTTCCATAGGTGTTTTGATATATAATGCAAAATGAAAGTATTTTAAAGAATTTATTTTGAAAAAATAATGAACATTAATAGCAAGTGAACAATGTTCCTATTCATTCGTCCCCCAACTCAACAACCTGTTGTAATACACCTATTGTATAACAAAGTGATAGCACTGAATTTATTTGTGAATTTAATTTAATAATGCAAATATTCCAGGTTATTCTAGAGTATTCTAATTAGTTTTCTTGAAGTTATCAGTCGTGAAAAACCTCATTTCAGCTTATGTCACAGCTCAGACAATATGGTGAAGACAAAGGAGATCATTATAAAGTTAAAACGGTAAATTATAAATCCTCACAAAAACAGCAGTGGCTATAAACCAATTTTGAAGTAATTTAAAGTCCCTGTATCAACTGTTCAAAGTATTATACACAAGCACAAAAAGTTTAATGCCATCCAGAATCTTAAAGGACGAGGAAGAAAGGAGAAGTTCCCACCTCGATCGGCAAGACAAGTGTGAGAAGTGAATAGAACTCGAAGATCACGAGCAAAGTGTTGTCGCAACATCTCGGCATCAATGGAATCGATTTTGAGATCTACACTACAAAGGAAACATGATGAGGAAAGACTGAAAGGATGCAGACCCAAGAAAATACTTTTTTTTACGGCTAGGCTCATTAAAGCCCGAATATCGCTTGCCAAAGAACATTTTGATAAAGAGCCCGGCTTTCGGTCATCGGTCCTGTGGTCAGATGAGACTAAGATGGAAATCTTCATTAACAGGGACGTCTCTTTAGTCTGGAGAAGAACAAGTGAAGGGTTCAAACAGAGTAACACTGTTCCTGCTGTGATACCTGGTGGTGGAAGTCATGTGTTTTGGCGATGTTTTACGGCCAGTGCAACTGGAAGCACTGGGAAGATTGACGAAATCGTGAAACAAGGTGGAAATACGTCGAAATTTTTTGTGAAAATTTTGAAATGGTCTGTTGAAGCTTTCGATATAGATCTCGATGTGGTTATTCAACATGTTAATGACCCCAGCATACTGCAAAACCGGTTGAGAAATCGTTGGAAGACAATGAAGTAAACGTTTTGCAGTAGCCAATCCAAAGCCCAAATCTAAATTTGATCGAAATTTGTGGGAGGTTTTTAAGACAAGTGTCAATGCCTGGAAACCTAAGAATTTTGAAGAATTTGGGGAAATTGTTACAGATGAGGGATCCACGGTTGCGGTTGATGTTTGCAAGAACCTTGATGTGAACTACAGAAAACGTTTCGCGGCAGTTATTAAAAACAAAGACTAAACAGATTATTGAGATTGGTGCGAATAGATATGAACCTGGTTCATTTGCTAATATTATTCATCATTTCTTTAAAATAAATTCATTCGAAAAATCTTGTTATGAATTTTATTCCAGAACACCTTCGATACTTTTGGGATAAGCATTGCTAAGAAACGTAGCCTTTTGAAAGATTTATTCAAATATACTTACAAATAATAGAAGGGTGTGAATAACTTAGGGCATCTTCCTATGTGCGAAGTTAAGTGGATAAACCTACAATCAATAAATTCATTTGTAAAAAACAAACCATTTTTGAGCTTGGTTTTTAAGTAAATTTTGATGTGAGCATCTGAACAATTTGTGCTTAGTCCAATACACCCAGTCGCCAAGTCCTACGTCTACTATACCTACTGTATGTCTCAAAAATGATTTTGAACAGCATTCGAAGACTATTCATTTTTGAGGTTCTTACATTTGCTTAATACGCGCTGACTTTTTTCACTGCAAGTGAGACTCACAAGAAATCCGTTACTGATGGGATGATGTTGGAATGGTCAGAGGAACACGTGACGTCAAAGAAAAGTTGGCCGATAGCCAATCACTGGGTGGCACGGCGACTGCTTCCAGACACACGTTACGATGAATTGTGTAGCCAATATCGCGGTAACTACTGGACGCTGCCAAAATCAATGCGTCCAAGCAGGAAAATACTTGAGACGAAGTGAACATTCGGCATTTTCTTTTCCCTGATATGTGCACCTTATTCCTTCGATACTGTCATCCTTTCCAATTCGCCGTTTATATTTTTTCTGTAAGTCAAGTCCTCTATTCCCAGTCCTTTTATACGAAGAACTGATGGTTGACATGGGTGTTCCAATCTTTCGGTATGAATTTCATAAATGGCTAAAACATGGAGAGCCCACTCCTTTTTAAAAAATTTTGTACGGAGAATCGCTGATCAGGAATTACGAGTTCCTTCCAGAACTTTATACCCAAAAAACGTGTATGTTCTCAAACTTTATATTTTAAGGAAGCCAGATACGACAATAGACACTGAAGTGTTTATAATCAAGGTTTATTCTTAATAAACACGAAAAATTGTTGATTTTACCTGAAATTACGAGTGAATTCCATCTGTACACTTAGGAAATAATACTCAAAAGATTCTACTCGTCTCATTATTGCTGCTAACATCGTCTTCGGATAGTTAAATTGGTATTTTTCCTTATTCTTGTACGATCATGTCATTTTGCTCTACCATTCACTCATTAGAATGTAAACATTTCTACCAAGCAGGGCTGAAGCATTCCGATTTGTCCAACAGAAGCAGCACCTTCGATTCAGGCGGTACGAAATGTGCGTCAGTGGAGTTCTGGATGATTTTTGGAAAGCCAATTCCAAAAAAAGAACCCCTCAACCAGTCGTACCAATGCAGAGAAAAAGGCGGCCAGGCCGTTCAGTAGCTTGCAAATGGCCGCCGTTGCGTAGAGATAAGAGTGTGCATTTTTTGCTTTCAGGAACAAGCAATTACAGAAAACCTATCCAATTTCGAAGCAGAACGTATCAAATGAAAAACTACCTGTTTTTCATGTCAAATACCGATGAGTGCCTCATACAATTAACGAATAGCAAATGTTAGTTACGATATAATTAGAAGTCTAGCACGATTTGAGACGGCAGACGTTCGTGAATTGGGGATAGAGGATACAAATTCATGAATTCACCTCACTTTGCATGCAGTTTGGAACAAAATGAGCATGATTTGAAGCTTTCGTAAATTAATGATTCGTGAATTATGGCGTTCTACTGCACTTGTTTTTTGTGTCGTCAGATAACTGCACGAAAATTTGACAACGAATTAGGATTCGATGTAAAATGAGAGCTGTAATTCAGGAGGGAAGCAGAGAGCCCGTCGAGGCCTCTGTCTCAAGCTACTGCCGTAGCTGGCAGTGTTCGTTCCTATTTAGTAAAGTTTCTCTCAAGTTAACGTCGAATTATTAAACTTCTTCTCGCAGCTTCGGCAACGCTCGTAAGTTTTAAAACAATATCCCAGTCGTTCTCCTGACAAATTTTCATTTTTCGAAAGTTTTCACTTACGAACACATTCCTCGCAAGCAACACATTTTTCTTCGTAATGAATTTCAAGGAGCAATGTAATCTCAGTTCCGTACTTTAACACGCCAATTGAGCACAAGATTTATAAAAAATTATCCCTTATTGCTAACAATTCAAGAATAATATAATTTTCGGGCGTATAAATACCGTACAAACAACGCTCAAGCTGTGCGATGAGCCGCAAAGCTCGACTGAAATGTACATAAATCGCAAGACTTAAGCAGTAACTCTGGCCATCATTGCTCCCTTAGCTCTAACTGCGAGTATACAAGGTAATCAAGAAGGAGAGGTATTACGCTCATCATTTCATGTTCCATTCATTTGTGTTCATATTCTTCTAATGAATGATTATTTTTCTGGCGTAATGCTACTACACTATCATCGACTGCATGACAACTCTCACGTAAGCGACTTTTGTCATCACGTAAATTATTTGCTCCACCATCTCATCCCAAATTTTTGGAATAAATACGGAAAGCTTTCCAATTCCGGATTAAAATTTTACAGAGAGACAGAACGAATATTTTCCTCGGAAAGTTTCATTTTTGATAATCATTTTTTGCACCTCATTTCTCTCAACTAGGAATGAAATTCCTTCATGCAATTGTCGAAGTGCTGATAGCGTTGCTTTGGTCGCAGAAACTTCAAAAGAGCATCATCATCACGAGAGCAAATAGTAAAATATTACATCACACTGTCGAGGTTCTCCTATGTTCCGTCATGCGTAACCTTTACAAGTACTGAGGCAGCACCATTTCAGTCATGATTTGCCATTGCATTAAAAGACAATAGACAGAGCTTACCTCACAGCCACTCATTTACTGAGCAAAATTATGTATGTATGTATGTCAAAAAAAAAATCTCAGAAGAAGCTTAAAAATTTTAATTTCATAACAATGGAACCTGAGAGCCTATCAACTTTTGCTCGTATGTATGTATGTATGTATGTATGTATGTATGTATGTACGTATGTATGTATTTATGACTGTATGAGTGCATGTAAAATTCTCATTAGTTTATGCAGCGGTTGCGAGACTTCAGCGCAGACACCAGGCTCGTCCGTTAGGGGAAGGGAAAGTGAACAACATGAAATCCTTCTCCTTGGAATAAACACAAGTATTAATAAGCCGGTGTCCTCCTTCGTTGGTACCAATAGTAAAGGAACAGCGATGTTGCGCTGGCACGTGGGTCCAGTTTTCACCCACTAATATTTCTATGCCGGAGCGATGGAGTGAGTTCGTGGATCCAGGAGAATATGAGAGCCGCAATGAGACGATCACGGGCTCATGCCACGCGAGTTCCACCTCAAGAGTCATAAATTGAAACGACGTCGTACTACCGGTCAGCTCGGGGTCCCTCAGTCCCCAGGGCGATTTTGAGGCCGCACGAGTTGATCTTACAACTCAGTAGAGAGATCACAAATGAATGATGACATCTGTGAAGTAACTTTCGCAGCGCAACTTTTCCGATATTATTGACAAGTCAGAGTTTGCAATTCTATGTACATCCATTCACGGACAGACATAATTCCAATGTACGTGTAATAATTAGAGAAGTGTTCCTCTACTGCAGTAACACGGTGTGTAGGGAACTGAGAACACGTTAATTTCCCCTCAGTCCCAGCTGTCGCGGCACCATGTGGGAACACAATCATGCGCTGCGCCAGCGCCCCAATTTCCAGCGTCCGCACAAACCAGTCGAGTTTCGTAACACCTAATAAAGAGGATTTAATGAATCTCTGCTAATTTATCAATACCCTGGTGATGCTCCTGTACCCAAATGCAGAACCTTACCTTTAGCGCATTAGAAAAATAAAATTATATAATTTTAACGAATGAATCCTAGTATACGTCAGTATCTTTCATTATTGTCGAGATCAGGGGATTAAATGACTGGCTGACTTTACAATCCTACTTAAATAACAATACAAATTTCCATGCATGATTAAAAGAACAAATAGATTTTGACGTCTGTTTTAGGCCGAGTGCCCCTTTCGAGATGATAGAGAGAAAAAGTCTTCACATGTACGTTTGTTCATTCGATGTTCTACGCGAACATAAATTTAGATCATTTTGATTCAAAATCAGAATTTTTTTCTGACTACAAATTATGCTGACGATCCTTGATGTTGTCGAAAATAATTACTTTTTCAACCCTACTCTCAGAGCAGAAAGGACGATGCAGTACTTCATTTTTCACACCTGTAAAATCATAAGAATTAAGTACAATTCGTTATAATCGTGGCAATAGTCTCTGCATGGACGTGATCTGTAACACCAGGTGCTTTTGCCCAGCCTGCTATAATGATTTCATTTCCCTGTAACATCTGAGCATCTCCATCAAAGGAATTTCCAGCGCTCGACCGTCTCGATGGCTCAGAAAATAATGACTGGCTTGAATCCCAACGCTGCCGTGTTCTCCGACAACATTAAGTCAAGACTCAAAAATACCAGGCACCCTCGCTGCTATCAAAAGCAGAGCTCGGTTCTAATTAATGAAAGCGCTTTCATTCAGAAATCCGATCTCATCATGTTATATTTTGACATGAATATTCAGGAATAACAATGTTGTGATTCATAAAGTTATGGGCACAGTACTACAATGACGCAAGGGTCCTTGTGACTTCATTTCAACATTTAACGAAATACGTCGACCTAATTAAAAAGAATTGAGAAACGGGACTATATTCTATACCTCAAATAGGAATACTAAGATTTATTACTCCTTTTCCAAATTTCTTATTTCTTTTTCACATTCAAGAATTAAAGAAAATAATGGAAATGTGAGACGTTCACTGGTCTCGCGTGCAGTAAAGGTGAACAATATTAATGTCTTGAAAACGGGGAAGATCCTATTAGTTATGCAGACGTGTTAAACAGAGGCACCAGACACCCTATTAAGGTAGCCAGTCTTCCAGGCACGTCCTGCGATATCGCTTCGTAAATGTGATTAACGATTAAGCCCTGTAGAAGATATTGAGATCTTCCAGCCAAGCTTCAGGGTGTTAATGGCGAGAATTTGATTTACGGCAAAACCCTAACTCATTTTCATGAAGTCAGTCTTGCAGACAAAATTAATGGGTCGCCCTTGAGAACATTTTAATGTTTAAGTAAGCGTGCTACTCCCTTTAAAAGAATAATTATTTATTTATATTCAAAGTAATTACTTGTTACAATTTTTAGCACTTTAGAGTTGATAGAATAAAAGCTATCGGAAAAAGATCCAGTTAAAAAAAATGATTGAAGGACCAAAGGAAGAATGGCTACTGCAGCCGTCATCTTTACATTCGCACGACCGCCATACATATAGAATAGAGCTTTGAGAGCGGTTAACACCAAGTAAAGTTATGGAACGTCAGTGAATGTCTGAAAAAAGTCTCCTCAAAAGTGAAGGAGATCCTTTTTTGCAACTACTGTTGCTTGCCGGTCATGGAAATTTATGTCAATAGTGTATTTGATCTTGCAGCCAGAATATACCTCATTAAAAAGTTTAGTGCCGAGGATTGTTTGCAAGACAGAATACATGTGCAAAAACTTAAATATCTTAAATATTGCCCTCGTTGTTCAACATTCCGTGCATTGATAAACCACAACTTCAATGTCGTTAGCTTTCAAAATGAGCCTCTCAAATGATGCGTACCTGGGCCCTAATGTGAAAACAGATGCAATCCATAGGCAAGCGTTCCGCTGTACTCAACGACCGATACAACTCAACTTGCCTCTTCGCTGAGGTTTCCAAAAGCCGCTTGCCAATAACTGCCCTAAATCATTTCGTATTGAATCGTAAATTTCTTTCCTTCTGTCAGACTCTGGCGAGCGGGTGCGACAGGCACAAACCTTTCAAAAATTCTCACAGAAAAAATCACCGCTTCAAAACCACTTAAAGTTCTAGACACTAAACCCTACGCTCCTGTCTCTAGCAAACTTCAGGCAGGACTCCATCAGGATTTTATTCGATTGGTAGAAAGAACCCCACGGTGCATTGAGTAATATTGATGCAGTGCGCGTATTTATATGCCCTCTTACTGAGTTAAAGTGACTAATTCACTGTACTTTCATTGTAACTCCATGTCGAGTATATCACGCAGGGGATACTGCGGTCACATAACCACAAGTGGCTGAGATAAATTGTAAATTTTCCATACATTGGTTCAAGTACAAGCGCACATTCAAAAGCCATGAATTAAGACCTCTTGGTCGTTGAAAATTTAACCGATAGAAATGTGATGCCATAGTCTGCTTTGCGAGCTTATTGAATCGGTGATAACAAAAACCACTAGCAAAAACACAAGTAATGAGAGAGGTTGTAGCCATGAGGCCGACCTTCGATTAGAACGCCTCTCTTCCAATCTTACCTAGAAGACACAAGTTCGAGGTGTTTTTTGTCCTCTGATTTACTTGCCAGCTCCCACCCTGGCATTAAAATTGAGTACAACGGGACAAACCGACTGGTTCATTTTTGAGTCGCTACTCCAGTTTCCGGCCGTCAGACAACGAAATTAACATTTCATGATTACATCACGTCTCATCACACCATCAATAGATTGTCTGGCGCTTAGACTGAAACCAATGATACCATTAATGCAAACATTTGACCCCTTGACACTCGTTTTGAAACTGAACTCTTATATTGATATATGTTGATACTGTATATGTAAATTATACTTGGAATCTTAGAGTGAATCTGAACCCGACAGTAAATAAACTAACACTTTTTTGTCGCTCAACGCGTAACATACGTAAAACTCAAACGAGTACATAGGTATTGTTCATAATGATAAATCTATCACTCGCATACTATGATTATTACACAGATACAAATTATGACATACGTATGTCAAATATAAAATTTGATGATTCGCATGAATACACTGACAAAAAATATACGTTATATGTCAGTAAAGTGGCAAATACTGTGTCACGGACAGCATAACTTCTGCATGGAGCATAACTTCTGCATAGGTTTGAAGATATTTCAAATGACTTACGACGTCCTATTAAAAAAATCGAAGTCGAAGAATGTGGATGTTGGTATTTTGTGACTTGGTGATACAGTTGTAAGAATTACAAATCCAGTAACGCAGGCTTGCTATCGTAAAGATTTCCTACAACTCGAGGTTGTACATGCACTTGTTTCAAGGTATTAAAAACGTTAGGTAAGATTTTTGCAGTGTTAGGAAACTAACTTGTAAAAACCGAATCAATGCCTTGAAGAACATGGACTTGCAGTCAGTAGAACATCTTGCGGATCAGAATTATTCTATGGCACTGCAAAGCTTGCCTTTGAGGGAATGCTCGAGGAATACTTCTACGTTGTGCCTGTGATGCAGACCTCTCGGAAGTACGCCTTGCCGTCGTCCCTGAGAGGCAAGTAACGGGCTGCCTGATCGTGTGTGGCCAGCATTAGGACTCTTTGGTAGGTAGGGTGGTCTCATCCTCTGGTGTTTGCTCGGCAGGTCCAAAAATACATTCAACCTCTGCGCTCTTGTCTCAAGGGAAGTCAACGCCAACTTTGACCAACTCACCCAGGAAGAAATATCTCCTTGAGCTGAAGAGCATTCCCTCTTTCGACCATAAAATCGAACGTTCAAATTGCTTTTTAAGCTGTAAATTTTTATTACATCAGTTTTCAATTACAACTCCGTGTCATAATTTTGACCAATTTAAAGACACGGATCATTTCAATTCTTCTTAAAAAAATCGATTGCGTTATGTGCGCGCTCAAATTTTGAATACCAGCCATGAATTGAAGACAGTTTCATCCCATTTCTCTCCACCTGCGAGAAATTATTGAGATCAAACGACGTCATTAGCGTGAAATTACCGATTTAGTGTACATTCCTGGACTATTGATTGTTCCTGTCTAGTGTTACAACATAGACTCCTTCCTCGCCTCCCCTTCCGTTGTGTCCCGACTTTGCTTCATCAAAGGGCTCTACACACAGTTTAGAGGGGCAAGGCTGGTCTCGATGGCAGGTAGGTTTGCGCGCAGTGAAGTCAACGCTTGATGTTGCACGGTAGTCTTTAAGTGACGTTAAATCCTATCCTTAATTTCAGGAAGTACGATGCTGTCGAGCTTTTTCGTGTTGCTTGAGCATCAGCAAACAATGCGCGTTTTCGAAAATGTTTAGTTCCTTTTAAGCATACAATGGGTTGTTCATCTCTATTCGGTCTGTCAAATGTCTATCGAGCTGAAATAGTAAAAGCTTTTCTGCATATTGTTGACTAGATGGTTACATAGACACTAAAAATTTAAAAAGGCACAAAAATATTTTACACTCCGTCAAACCATTCAAACCTTTTATTTTTTATTTTATAAGTTCCATCAAACAGAAAAATTATAATATTCTCACTGACCTATTGGAATGTTGCTCGCTTAGTTAAATTGGAGTAAACAATAATTTAAAACTCATCTGAATACGATCGAAAATAATAAATTGCTGGCGAAGAGTTTTAAATGTATAAATACGGCACTTTCCCTATTTTTTCATGTTATAAATTCTCAGGTAGATTTGAACACCTTGAAGACTGAAACTCTGCTAACCTTTTGACAGCTCATTTGATGTGAATTCACATCCCGTTACGAATAGGGAAAGCAACAAATGCTCGGACAAGCAGCGCGTTATACCGTGAACAAGTCTGTACGGAGGCAAAGAGATCACTTTTAGGACGCTGCTATAGACACAGAGCTAGAGGCTCCGTGTGAGGCAGGCGACCCGCCTTTGGTAGCCATCCATGTCTCTCTGACGGAGGAGGGAGACCCGATATTAGGGGCTGCTTTTTACTAAACCTTCGTTTATTTATGGCAGCGCCTAACGCCTGCAGCTCCTAATGAGCACCCGAGTGATAAAAGATGTACCGCATAAATAAGGCATGTCTTCAACGCTGAAAATTCAAAGACTTCAGTTTACACTCAGGAAACGAAGGCTAGTAAAGGCTTCTAGAAATAGCGTGATGGAATTCTTTCCATAAACACCATCAGAAATGAGATTTTTATGTTTACAGGATCATTGAAACCGAGCTAAATTATCATTGCGTCTTAATCAAACTGCCTGTACTTCAAAATCGAGACCGTCATTTTCGAGTGATTGCTTCTAGCCTCTTCCGTTTGGCGACTCAAATCAAAGAAGAAAAATTCAAGCAATGGACACTGATTATATGAATAGATATTCAGATAAACTCTCACACGTAAGAGACTAACAAGCAGCTCTCTTTAATGTTGGGAAGTGTACGTGACTGTTTACGCATCCAAATAACATGATTAAGTAGTAATGATTCATCAAAATGATCACGCAGCTTCTCTTTAAAATAGCTATCATTTTAATGCATCAATCTTTATGATCTTGGGCTGTTAAGTTACTCATAAAAGTTGCAGCAATTAATGACTAAAATTTCCTTTACCTACTCGTCAAACGATCATCTGTACTGGAGTTTAATACCTCTTGTTCCTGGGGCTCATCGTGTTAGGCTATTCGTACGCTAAACTTGATGACCATATGAACGGAGGCATCATAAACGCATTTCCGTGGAGCAGTATGTTGAACCTTCGTTTGTAATTTGGCAGACCCGTAAACTATAGACACCAAATGTTATCGTGATTCTGTCATCGAGCTTATTCTGTACTCATAATTGGAGGCACAATGCTGGGCTGCTCTGTCAGAGCATAGCTATACATAATGTAGTACCAGGACAACGACGCTATCACTTGATTAAACAGCTAAAGCCAAATTTCTTCGTCATTTACAGTGCTTCACGGCGCCATAGAAGAGCATCTAGGATCCATCAGGACTACCATGGCAGTTACCGTAATATGCAACGGCAAATTTCTTGTACACGTTCTACAGTTCATGACGTTGCAGGAGCGTATCTGTGATACAATGGTGACACCACTTGGAGTCACCTAAACAGCCAACGCCAAATAACTTTGTACGTTGTCAGTAATTACAAAATCAGTGTTTAATGGTCTGTGCTGCGAGTTTGAGAAGAAGCAAGGCGGCGCAGGTGGCAGTGCGGCTGCGAGGCTGCAGGGTGATCGCGTTTGTAAACTCGAGCAGAGACGCTTAGTTGGAGGCAACTCTTTCATGGGACAGATTTAGCAGCCGGTTACATCATTCATCCCAATGATGCGCTTTCCCCAATAATATTTATCATAAAATAACAGGCTTTTGTGGACGCTTGAGACTTTCTACTGCACCGCACGAGGATTTTCTTTATTGAGCTTTGCCATTCTTTTTGTCCAATGTAGCTTCCGTTAGTCTTTTTGTCCAATGATTCCGTTTTCACGGAATCATTTCTCACATCACTGGCATTTTTTAGAAATGGAATCTTTTTCTTAAGTGTTTTAAATCTCTCTTTTATAGGTTTTGCATTCACTTGAATATGCATGAAAAATACTGAAGAGTAAACAATTTTCAATTGCTGTAAGTTTGGAATTTAACTTTAAAATATAACGAGTTATTAAAGACTCTTCCAATCCGTTCGTAGAATTGTCATTTAGTGCGATATATATGTATAGTCGTCCTAAAAGGTGGCGCGACTCATTCGTTAAAAATAGCGCTTAATGTGCAGTTACTGACCTGTTCGCCTGTAATATTTAGAATGCATGTTCAATTCTAAGTAAATTTGAAATTTATGCATAATCATGTTGAGTTTCCAGCAGAAACAATCTAAACTGTGTTCGAAATATTCAAATTTTAATTTCAACAGAAAAAAGATTTAACATTCAATCGTGATACCCACCTCAGAAAATTAAGAGTTACGAATTTATACATGAATACCCGCTATAAAACCTATAATATTAAATGGGTTGAGCCGTCTGCCCAAACTAGCTGATAGCATGCAGTCGTATGCTCGAAACTAGACGTATTTATCTAACAGAACCTTTATTAATTCCAACACGTTTTACCGTTGGGTTTCCAATGCCTTACAACTACTGGCGTGGTGAGTGATGTGAGGAATGCGTGGTTTAACCTTCCTTTTTCAAGAGAAGTATTCCCTGGTTACGTGAAATGCCTCGCCTGAGCCGAGATTCGAGCCCTGGTCCTCTCGGCTGCGAGGCCATCACGCTAACCAGTACGCCATGAAGCCCAAGCAAATCACATTACCAAAATTAATAATCACGCTACAACATTCCCTTGAATGTGAAACGACGTCTCGCTCAGTCAAAAAAAGAGAACAGGTAAATATTTCCCACAAATAAAAAAGCACGAGCGCTACTAGCTAATTTATATTCTCATACTAAATGACATTTAAATGAAAGGACCTACTTAACTAAACGTTCTAACTCGATCTCACTTTGATTGAACTTCAGCATTCACGTACGAACACTACGGTAGGAATAGCACATAATTTCGTGAATGAGAACCCTTTTGGAAGTGTCGTCCGTCGTGGGCTCGTGAAGGCTTTGATGGAGGTGGCTCGATAATATTGGTAAACAATGATAGCCTCCGAGCCGATCGCTCTCTCACCTTTGATCGTCGTGAGCAAGTTCAGCGTCGCTCAGGAAGCCCTAAATTCCAGTGAAAAATTTCGAAATAAACTCCTTTGAGCAACGCTGTTAACGTCGACATTTGTTCGGATATCGTACGATTCCCTCATGTACTGCATTGCGCAACGACGTAGGGTGAATATCACTAATTTATTTGCATACTCACTTCTCCAAGCGTGCAATTCCTCTTGCACTAATTGCAAACGGATTATGATTAACCAAACGCAAAGTGAAAACATAAATAAAGAAAACAATGGTCAATAACACAATTCCGTATTCAGACAAGTACTCTCATTGTAGGAGTTCAGCCCGGATAGCAAGCCTACCCCTCTGTTTTTACCCCATCAAAGCTAACGGTCACTTTCCTACTGTCGGACTGAAAGTCCAAGTCAATGTTATGTAATATTGCTGAAATAAATTTACCATAAACACTTGAATTTCGCAGCGGTATCGTTTGTATCTCGCTGTGGTCGAAAAAGAAAATTGCATCTCGTCCTAACACACCTACTCAATGTTGCATAGCAGCGCTGAATGCGTACGGTATGCAGATGTGGATAATGCAAAGTTCGGATCAACAAAAATAAGGGAACCCTTGAATTCAACATTGAGGAACGCCTTGCATAGCCCCTTGAGCAAAACCTACTACTTGAGCTTGTAAATTACCCCTGAATTTCGAAAATTATTATGAATAACTCTTTGAACATAATCTTGAATGTCATCTCAACCATCACGTTGAACATGCTATTGGATACTGTTTCGAACATCACTTCGAACTTCACCTATAAAATCCCTTTGGAGATAACATCGAACATAACCTTGAACAGTGCCAAAAAAAACATGAAATCAGCTTCAACATCTCAAGCTCATATTCAATTTTATGTTCAAAACTAAGTTCAAGCCCAATATAAAATATTACCAGTCCTAAAAAAACTAGTTTCTTTGATGCCATAGCCTTAAGTCGATGAGGCGATAAATGATATAAATAAATACTGAAATGTTCAGCATCTCCTCTTACAGACTGTACTGGAGAGTGGTGACTCTAGATAATTGTTGGAATTGCATACGTGTACTTAAATCATTTTGCAGAATGAATGCACGTAGGAGGTACAGACACGTAGTTCAGGCCAAATATTGACTCAACGCTTGGACGCCGTCGGTCCGAAAGTTCTCAATTTGCACCAATTCTTTGACTGGACCAAAAATGGCTACATTTCTCCCAGGCCTTCACGTGCTCATGATCATGGCTAAATTAAATGAGGTACCTAAATTGGCGAACGCCTCTATTGGACAAGCAAACATATACGTATAATAAATACAAAAATAGATGAGCGCATCGAACAGAGACACCTAGAATGGTGAAGATATCTCCTCCATTGGTTAAGTCAAAGGTGGAATATGCACGAGACGTCGTCGCAGCATACGTACATTTGCAAGGGGGAAAAGAGATTTGTTTAATCGGACATCATAAATACTTAAAGACTAAAATGAGGCAGATTGCTTCGGAATTCGTTTTAAGAAGAACGATACTATGCGGAACTCCAGAATTCTTCTGATGTATTTCCAGATTGTTGGTCATACTAAAACAGTATGCCTATGTACCCGTATGTCCCTACGAAAGCTCTTGCCCATAGAAAAATTAAGGTGGGTTATACGAATGGACTCGTGTGAGAAGAAGAATTCACTTTTTTTCGTAGAAAAAAATACTTGAAAGCTTAAGAAGTTGCAAGTGTAAACAAAGTAAGGCGCAAAGTAAGGTTAACATACCAGAGTGAGACAGGTATACTAATGTTTACTTTTTCTGCGACAAATCATGTTCGATAGGGCGTGTGAAGAACCTGAACGCTGCAACCGTAGGAGCCAAATTCTAAAGGTCCACCAAAGCGAGACAAGCGTCGGCACGCATGAATGCGATGATTGAATATCTGTTCAACAGCATATGTAAATTAATGTATAACTTAGCGCCTTTTCAGCGAACAACTTGGCTCAGCTGATTTGAAGAAAACATAGAAATCCACATACCAACCTACATTCTGTGCTGAATTGATGAGAATGTCATCACCCAAAGACGATTCGGTGAATTGTTACAGCTACGATCATAAGGAGTTACATTAGCCATGATTGGGCATCGTTACTTGTTTTTAATGATTTGCAATTTCGTAACGAATAATACGCAAAAACGCATATATTTGTTGTCGTAATTTAAATGCGTTTAGTGCAGTAAAAATTATCTAGTTTTCCATGCAGTTTTTTTAGTCCATAAGATAACTCGTAATAGATAAAAAACTCCCGTTTACTTTAATTATAGGTCACGAAAAGCATCAACATGAAGCTTAGAAGGTAGCCGCTCTACTGGCTCACACTGGCTCAAAAGACACGAACACTGCACAGACCAAAATATTCTGAAGTTCCTTCTTTGCTTCGCTCCTGTTGGCTGCATGGCCGGCCCTCTACCTCGCGGAAGTGAAATCAATCATTTGTGCGTGCACGAGCGATTCAGTTTTAGTACTTACATCTCGCAGCAACGTCGCTCGAGCCAGTCACAGCTCAGGAGCAAACTGTCGCAAGCGTGAACTAAGTCTAACAAAAACAGTGCTTTCCGATGCATCAAGAAATCAATTTCAAGCGGGAACAATCGCGTTCGTAGAATCAGGTTCAGGAAGCCTTTCAGTCTAGAAACAACAGAATCAAAAAAGGGGCTCCATGGAGCACTGGTTACCGTAATGGCCTCACAGCTGAGCAGTGAGGGTTCGACTGCCTCCCCAGGCACTGATTTTCGCGTAACCACGAAGTGCTTCCCTTCGAAAAGGAAGCTCAAACCTAACATTCCTCATCTCCCTCAAGCGTCAGTAATCGTTAGGCATTGAAAACCCAACGGTAAAACGTGTTAGAATTGATAAATGTGTTTTTTAAGAATACATGGTACAAAAACAAACTGGACGAAATGTACGCAGGTAATCACAAGTAAAAGAAGAACCAGGATGAAGGAACAATTGACGTGAAACCTGAAACTTATGTACAATGTGCAAACTAACCACACCGCAGAACAATTTGGAAGGTTAACAGGGGCTCTGCGGAACCAATGCCTGAGGGAACAAACGTTCCGAAACAACGAGCGCAGAAAAATTCCAAGAGGGAAAATGTTTTTTTGAGAAGCACGCGCCTATTTCGGTGAACTCGCAACAGGGAAACAAGTACGCAGTAGAAAAGATGTTCAAGAAAGACCCATAAAACTCCGGGTCACGCGAGTGTGATTCGGAACCAAAAGGAGCTTCAACAGAGAATCGATTTCAATTGGAAGTAGTAGGCGATCATACCACGGCAGGGAAACAATGTCGCGGGGATCGAGTGCAAATAGGGCTCAAAATGAGTTCAGGACGTACTCTGATAAACAAAAAACGCGAGATAGTGAGAAATGAACACTTGACGAGCCCTCAACAATAGCGACATACAGACGCCGTGGTAGAGATCAGCGGACAAAAAAGGGAGATGTTTGAAGAACAGAGCATGTGTGCACAAAGAGGAACTAGGGCGAGCAAGAACATCTACGGTGCAAGGAAGCGGGTGAGAAGCCTGTCAAGTGCTCTAGTGAACATTGCCAGCTACATGTATTGCACTAAACGCGCTGAGACCTGATATTTTACGTCGTTAACTTTACCCCTGTCTGATAGCACTGTGCAATTTGCATGTGTGCACTGCCAACGACACTCTTTAAAAAACAGTCTCTGACACAGCAGAAAAAGTTACAAAAAATTCTAAGGAATATAATTCCCTCACTTCCCCCTGGAAAATACAAACGAAAACTTCCGTCATTTGATCTACTTTTGCGACGCAGCATTGCCTAGTTACTTCGTGCCGAAGTTCTCGTGGTATTTTTACAGTTGACTTCGAGCAGCAAGCTAATAACGCGCAGTCATGTATTTTTTCGGGCTGTCATAGGAGACAGTTTTTCTTAATTTTTCTCAGTAGAGCGGAGCATTGCGCGAGCGCCTGCCAGCTATAAATTGGTGGCTGGAATGCAGCCAGCGCAGTTCGCAGCGTTAATTCCGTGGGACACCTGTAAAATGGCCGGGAGACCCCAGTTTGGGTTCTGTAGCTACGTTGTGTCCACGACACAGGAAACGTACGTCGGCTTTAGTTACTACTCGTACATATAAATTATTCGTTCAGACATGTATATGTTTGTACATTCATGTGTACACATTTGTCGTGATCAAAATTACTAACTGGTTGTTAAACGACTCATGACTTCACTGTACGAGATTTTACCCAACGGATTTCCAGCACAGCACAGCCACGTAATCTGTATTTAGTGACGCTCTGCAAACGATTCCATTTCTCACTCCTTAACTAAAATACAAAAAAAATCAAGCAGGTAAAAACTTTGATTGCGTTGAGGCTCGCACGAAAATTCCATATCTGCAAAAGATTACGATCGAATAATTTGCGTGTGATTGGAAAACTTACGTGACCGCAAAATTCTCCCATGAAAATTACCGATTCCAAAATTTGTCGGTGGCTTAGCATCCCTCATTAATTGAAAAGAGCGGCATAAGAGTAATGAGATCGATGCATTAGTCTGGAATTTTAACCTCAAACTAATTAATCTCAGCGTTGAAGGTTGATTGCACATCGTCTAATCACTCAAAGTATTTTAGGGACTAGAATCTCCAATTTATATGCTTAAGATGTGAAACATTATGTATATTACTAGATTTTAGCAGAAAAAATTGTAACCCAGATTTCACTTCTCAGCAATATAATTGTACACAAGATGATATATTAAAAACACGATTTTTTATCTTAGATGTATTAATTAGTACTAATATGCATGTGTTTCGTGCATACCAATCAACGTAACAAATATCTCTCTCCCTCAAATATGCAGCAGCAGTTAGCAACGAACATCACAGCAAAACCGAGAAGTATAAAAACAGAGATACAAAATGAAACGTCAACTAAATAGGTAGCGTAAGAACGTTAATACAAATCTGTATTTCAATGGTAACAATAAGAAAGGCTTTAATTTCCATTGATTTAAATATCGATGTAAGATTTTTCTTACGTTACCATCAAGTGCCCTACAAAAGTGTGTGTGGTGGACAGTTCGCACTAAAAGTTGAATCTTTCAGCTGGAGCTCAATGTAGACAAAAATATACGGACTCGGGTTTCTACACCCACCATCTCGTAGCTGTAGTTGTAAGTTCGTACTTCACGTAAAACTGAACAAAGCTCATTACCGGAAAAAAAGCCCGCTTGAATACACCGTTTACATTATGGAAACACTTTTCATATCCGTGGTAAATTTCTTGACAATTACTTCCGAGTTGCAGTTCTACATTCAAGAGAATAACCGAGAATTAAAAGTACAGTGTAAACCTTCAAAGCTGCTATTCTGTGACTATAGTAACAGGAATTTGCCGACTAGTTGTCTTTCGTTTCCATATCACTTCTTTATCCCTCCCATTCAATCCACTTGTGAAATTCAACCTGAAGTTACATTTGCTAAATAATTTAATTATAAGATGAATTTTCATTATTTAGAATGAAGTGACACAATATTGACCTTTTTAATCAAGCCATTTCGTAGGTATTGTGATAGAAAAAACAACACTGTACTCATTTTAAGCAATCGATCTTACTTACCGTCCCGAGCTGTTGGCATGTTACAAACAAATGGAAGCGGTGAAAATACATATTTGTTCTAAAATAAAAAAGAAAAGACTAAGGCGATACAAAAAAGTTCCGACACAATCAACCTTAGTGTAACAGATACTTTCTTACGATTTCGGCCAGAAGGTTAAAGGAAAATAAAAATAAAACGGAACTGAGGTGAGATCTGAAATTAACGTCGGCTTTTTTGTATAAGTAGCAGGATTCCAGAATTCTGAGATCCATTGCATTACAAGTCGATTTTTTTTTTAATTATTTTTTTATAAGTTGTTTAGTTTGAAAGGATGATTGAAATTTTCTCAATGAATTCGAGGGTTCGAATGAGAAGGTTTTTGTTCATATTTTTCAATTCTATGACTGATGCCCAAGTGCTCTGAGAGTCGAGTCTTCGCTTGTCGAGACATACTTCCCGTACGGGAGCCACTGCAGGCTTTGCACTTAACTGATACACAACGTTAGAGCGAACGTCCGACGGCAAGAGTTTTTATATTTTAAAAAATCCTATTTCAAAAGATTTTGAGATTAACGAGAGACTACGGGTTTCAGTAATTGCACGCATTTTGTCCTGTTATAACTGAGGTACGATTAAGAGGTATAAATTTTTCCTTGGACACAGTAGATATTTTTGGGTACGGATGTTGCGTATCAGATTCGTTCAGTCGGGTTCGACGAGACCAACATCTAAAAAAAATCCCCCTTCACCGGGCTGGGATCTAGCTTCTTCAGCCCCACTTCCTATTTATAAAAATTAATGCAATTGAAACTTTTATTCATAAAGGGTTTCATCTGTCTTCGGCGTGCGCTTCATTTGATAAAGAAATTAGTTTTGAGCGATTTTTGAAATCAATGGTTATCCGTATCATTTAGTTGACATCATGTTAATTTTTTTTTTAATAAAATTTATAATCCATGCCCAAAAATAACTACTATGGCCACGGAATATTTTATACCTCTTC
Source organism: Orchestia grillus (assembly GCA_014899125.1). NCBI lineage: Eukaryota > Metazoa > Arthropoda > Malacostraca > Amphipoda > Talitridae > Orchestia > Orchestia grillus. The sequence continues at coordinate 35,831 of VOMN01007191.1, forward strand.
CCCGTCCGTACCTTAGATATAACAGTATAAAATATCTGCAATTGATGAAGACCATAGTTTCTAGTTACTATCTCCAATTAGATTTTAAATTCACCCGTAAAAAAATCTTTTGAAATTTAAATTTGTTTGAAGTATTAAAACATCCGGCCATTGTACGCGCGCTCTAACATTGTGTATCAGTTCAAGTGCACAGCCCGCAATAACTCCTTCAAATAAAGCACGTCTCGACAAGTGAGGATTTGGTCCTCAGAACACTTGAGTATCAGTCACACACTAAAAAATAGTAACAAAAACCTTCTCATTCTAGCCCTCGAATTCATTACGAAAATTTCGATCATACTTTCAAACTAAACAACATTCGAATAATAGACTCGATAAGTAACAATAAATTTCAGAATTTTAGAATTCTGGTACATATAGAAAAACGGAGGTAAATTCAGATCTCATCTCAGTCTTCTTACATCTTGCTTGAACATTCTGCCAAAATGGTGAAAAAAAAAATTATTATCTCAGGTTGACTATGTTAGTATGATCCTGACGCTGAGTATTCCCGTCTGGAGGCTTACTCAGTGCATCAACGTTTACCGACCCATATTTTGTGTAAGTAAAATTCATGCTGGAACGGAGAGAAAAACAGCTCGCGTACTTACCCACTCACTGTCCTGGTCACATTCCAGAGGGACATGGAGGAAGCCAAGTCCACTGCCCGCGTCTCCTTTTGCTGCTGACCACCGCCCTTCTGCTGGTGCTCGCTGGAGGGAGCAACCCTGTCACTGCGCACCGCGAGAATAGTGGTTATTTCGGCGAGATCTCGTCCACTAATTTCACTACTTTTGGACACGCTTCTAGAGCACTGATCAACAGTAACGTACGTAACAAGGAAGGCTGTGAGACTTGACACACGAACAACCGGACAGGGGGTTGAAGAATTAAATGAAATGAATGAGAATTCAATTAATCCAGTATGGAAAATGAAATGTCGCCTAACGCCTGGGAAATTTGCAGCCGTATATTTCAATAGAGCAGCAAGGAATGTAGAAAACGAAGTGTTCGATCGTTTTTTCTTAGATTGAAATTTGTTCTCAATTATCTTTTTTAAATATAATACTTTCACGGTATCACTTAGAACTTTCTGTGATTTCTTTTCCCTGGTAATTTTGCTCGCTCTAGACCCGACACCAGCCAATGAGGATATTAAGTCCTTGACTCGATTTATGAAGTTACTCAAGGCACTTCCAAAGCCGTTGGTCTCGACAGTGTTTCCAAGATCGCGCCCGTGAGTACTAGTTGAACACAAAACTTGAAGTGCGTGAACAGAACAACATTTAACTATTAAGAAAGCGATTCCTAATTTCGTACTTAGCTCACACGGCGTTCGCTTCAATTGGGAACTCAATAAATTCGTCAACTCTCGTCTGGTATAGGCAATTTCATCCGATGACCGAGTACTGGAGAGAGAACAATATAAGTTTACGGTTGCGGAGTGTGAGACTTCAGGCGGTACAGCGGGTCCAGGCTTACAGACGGTCCCACTTGATCCCTTTCTGTCGCATTCAAAAGCTTGGTGCCAAAGACAAAGATGGATTCCTAGGGAAGGATTCTTTGAAGACCCAAACGTTGAAAGGTTATCGAAAAGGATATTCGCATTGAATACAGACGAAGGATGTTTATAGAGTACTGTTGAGGAGCAATAGGGTTTCAGGAATTCGGACGACTTTTGCGACGATACAATTGGAGGTAATACAATGCAGGTTACAATACTGTCAAAGGTAATCCCATTTGCAAAATTTTCCTCAGATTTAATGCTTTCGTAAAAAGTGAAGGTAAGAAGTGCTGTAATATACGATAAACTATTAGGAGTATTAACTATTCCTTCAGAGCTGTAGCAGTTTCTGACATTATTCGTCAATGTACAGAAGAAGGTTTGCGATTTACACCTGACAAGGAAAATATTTAAACAGCTTGACACACCGGAAAGCTTTAACGAGCTTTGATCCCGCGTACTTGCAAAGGGATGACACAAGTTTGTATAGCGTCTTGGTTTTCGCTGCAATCTTGCAAGCTGAAGGCAGATACCTGAAGATTGATGTACAAAAATAGGCCGAGAGGAAATACCCGAAGAGCGAGCACGAAGACCGTTGGCCTCTTGGGTGCAAGAAGAGCCGATGGGATGATGAAGATGAGACGAGAGGCACCCACAAATGTTAAGCAACACAGTAGGAGACATGAAGGACGCAGGGCGAAGAAGAGCAGTAGGATGGAGGCAGCAGTTTAAGCAATGGGGATGTCACTGCTGCGGCTGCTGTTTTCTGTGTAGGCATATTCAACACAGGCCTCATTTAGCACCAGCAAGCCTAATCAAGCGCGTAACGAGCGTCTTTTTTCCTGGTTATTGCCTCTTTTTTGATAGGCCCTTCGTTTTAAGGAAGACCCCAAACTACCTGTTTGTTTCTCTTTCTTGGATGTTCTTTGATACGTTATCGTGTTTTCTTAGGCCTCCTTGAGTCGTCGACCCTTCTGTCCGCCGAGCTGGCAGTAGCGGCCGCACCACATAGACACCACTCGGCTCTCGGGAAGCTGCTGCAGCGAACGCGGGTCAGAGTGCCCAACTAAGGCTGCTCGAGCAGACACACAGGATCACCACTGCAACTCACAAAGGCTCCGAACGTTAGACTGAACCGACCGGCTCACCAACGGTCTCACAGCCTTGTTCCTTGTGGCCTCCCACCCGCTCTTCTCTCTTGGTCCTCTCTCCAGCGCTCTCTCCTCGCCCCTCAACAGCGCTCTCTCCTTCTTTCCCTTGAATGAAATCTATCATAGCGAGGCCTATTTCCAATTAAAGAGAAGTTAAGTGAGTTTCTCTTTATTTTGATTCCTTGAAATCTTTCTGCTTTATTCACAAGCTGGAAATTGCTCTATTTTGGTTGCGTTTCAACATATCTCCCTTTCAAAAGTGCACATTTTTCTCTAGCCGATGATGCTCCTGCAATTACCCACCCATTCTCTTCTTCTCTCCCACCTCACTTGATATCTCTCTTTCCTCTTCTTCATCTGAATCTTTTTGCGTCACTTTCTTTGATTGTTTTTCGTCACAGAAAACTAACATTATTTTCTTTTTTCCTCACTTCTGTCCGCGTGCTTTGAATAATCTTCAGCTCACGCCCATTGTTCTTTTCAGCTCAGTTTTCCCATTTTAGAACCTTTTTTCGTTGTAGCTTCCGTGAAATCTGTTGCCAGTAATTATATTTCTTCTTGCCCTGTGGCTCTCTCACGGCAGTCCTCCGGCTCACCTCTGTCAGATTGCTTGTAGTTAAAGTCATCACATGCAGTCTATTTCCAGTCCTACGTACGTTCGTTTGTCACAATAACAAATGTATAAAATAAGGTTTTACAGATATGCGTATTTTACAATTGATGCTTTAACCCACCCTTCAACACTCTTGAAAAAACACCGTATACGTTGATCATTTTAAGGCGTCGAATGATCGCATTAAAGTAATATTTAAGTAATATTCAATAAATATTACTTGAGGCTCATCAGTGTATCATCTTTAACATCAAGTTCGAAGTAACTAAGTAACTAAGCCCAGTGGGGCAACACACAGCGCGTTAGGATTGCAAACATAATTTGGATTGTAAAAAAGCGTGCGTCGCCGAGCTCAGTCACGTAACACGTAATTAAGATGGTTATGCAACTGATGCTGTAATTCTTTTGTTCCTAACGGCTTCACCAGAAGTCAGGCTTATTTTCACGTGTCGAACTTACGGTAGCACTTGTTTGGCAAGTACGGGCTTGATGGCATCTGGACAACTTTTCATTTACCATAACAGAGAAGAATTGGCAACCGAAGGTTTTAACAAGAAACGACCAGCTCCAGCGTAACGTTTCCTGAAGAATGGAACATTCAATTAGCGAACCAAGTATATTAACACCTCTTTCATTTGGGCCGACTTTGAGGTCAGATCGTCAAGAGCGGCCATGCAGTGAGGTCAAAAAAGCGCAAAGACCACGAACTTTCCTCCTGTAGGAATTGGAAAACTTCGCACGAGTGAACCTCAGCCACGCTAAGCGTTACACCAAGAATAAAATTAAATTCCAAGCTGCCACACTCACGAGCATGTTACCGCAACTGCTACGCTACTTTGCTAGGAAGCGGAATAGTTTGATTATATATGAGAGTTGTCATTTCAAAATCACCATGTACAAAGAACTTGACAGATATGAAGGTAAGCAGAGATCCCATGTCGTCATGAACGTTCCCCGCCCAGTCATCCAGCCCGCTCCTGCCCTCCAATGGAGGATGCAGTGCAGGAAGCGGTGTGACCTTTGAAGTTATGATGTCATTTTTGCGCTAAATATGACATTTCTTTGCTGAATACAGTAATCTAAACGTGAATGGAATATTAAGAAGGCCACCCACAGCTCAAAACAGTGGACCAAATCACAAAATGGAGAATTGGTTGCCGAAAATTCTGAAACAAAAACTGCAAAATTAATTTAGAAACGAGTGTTTTATTATCTATAGCAATTAACGACTCAGAGATTCTCACTGCAACGTAACAACAATGGAAAAAACACTCTAATCACAATAGTTGTACTGAAAACCATACTTATTGTAGTGCCTCAGAGTAAACGGAGAAAATATTGTTTCTCTTCATTCTTTCTGATATTCTGAAAGGCCCCAGAAAAGAGGGTGAAGCTCGAGTGTAGTTTATTTTCCAACTCTCGATGAGAAAAATCGTATGTGAAATTCGAGTTTTCGTTGTTTATTAAGCTCCGTCAAAATTTTCTGCGTAGAAGCCTCAGTCTTTTTCACTGGAGCATCTATGGCTCCATCTGATGGATCACGTGTAGGCTCCATGGTGCAGTGGTTAGCGTGATGGCCTCGCAGCCGAGAGGACTACGGTTCGAGCCTCGGCTCATGCGAGGCTTTTCACGTGATTACTGAGTACTTCCCTTGGAATAGGAAGCTTAAACCACACATTTCTCACCACACCAGTAGTTGAAAGGCATTGAAAGCCTAACGGTAAAACGTGTTGGAATTAATCCAGGTTCTTTAACAAAAAGGTTCTCTATAATATATGCCATCCAAGTATTTTTGTCAAACATCGTACAAATTTATAGACGAGGCTGCGAATAAGTTAGACTGGGGTGATGTGAATGTCAGGTCCCTGTGGTGGTGTCTGTGATGCTTTTCATAAGAGTCATCGTAAAAGGCTTATAAATAACAGAGTAGCAATCTCACGATTGACATTATATATGTTAGGTTCGACGACGCTGCAAGTTAGGTGGCGCCATAGCTTGTAGAGAGGCTAAATTAAGGTTCCTGAGCAGGAGTGACAGTATTTGAATCCTATTAAAAATTGCAAACGGAAAAAAGACGCATTTAACTATCCCGGTCACAAACGTGAAACCGATTAAATTTGAAGACACGACGTATGCAATTAGTGTTCCCTTTTTGATGATGGTTTCCCTTTTTCTTAACGCAGCATTTTTTGTAAATTCAGCGTTACGGCCCGTCGTATTTTTAAACGAGCACCTCCACGGTCACTCTCTCCAATGCTCGTATGATTGACCTGCGTGAGCAGGTCCTGGGACGTGTACGAGCCACAGAAATTTCCGATGAGTCTCGTAGATTTTATTTGTGTTCAGAACGCGCTGATGTCGACGAAATCCAACATTTGTAACCACAAGGATTTTCACGCTAGCATTTCGCTTAAGTGAAACCCATCTCAACTAAAACTAAGAATTGTATTTTTTGATCTGGTACGCGAATTCCGACTAGAAAGAGCTAGAAAAGACGAGAGATAAATAAAGCCAGACAGTTACCGATCACTTCGTAACCTACGCAACAGAGGACAATTCAATTAAGCATTACGGTATGAGGGAGAACTGATCATTTTTATTCCTGTAAATAAATAGGAGAGCGGTACAAATAATAAATAAATAAAACAATAATTTTGGAGTGCAGGTAAAAAGCTGCCTACATTACTCAACTGTACTTTGTCCCTCAGAAACTTCCATGGGGTCAATTTATCTTATAGGGAGTAAATAGACATTATCGAAGTTTAAATAAAACTCAGCCTCTACAAAACCATTATATTAATATCTGAAATGTTTCATGTGCTCTAGCTTGGGACTAAACAAACACCAATTCTTGCACAAATCGAATTCCCATCTTGCGTTCCTTACATCACGGTGTGCTGACAAAACTAGCGTCAAGCGGGAGAAGGACAGCGCATGATTATAAAATTATTCCTTCCAGCGCCCCACAAAACAACAACACAGAAAAGCTCGGGAGCGAGCTACTCTGTACAGGATTTAGCGTGCCTGCTCCTCGCGTGATGTCTCACACAGTCCTCTGCTCACTGCTCGTAAATTACTGCCGTAACAAATAAAGTTTCCGAAATTCGTTGCCTTATCCGGATAGATAAATTTTTGTGAAAGATATACCCGTCGATTTCACAGAAATAAAACTGAAGGCCCCTTCATTTTTTTCTATCGATCCACGCAAAATGGTTAGTGTAAGGGCGACTAAAATAATTCTTATAGTAATCCTTGGCTGAGTGATAAAATTACATTCAGATAAGACATGTGTGACTATAATAGTGGTAATAATAATAATAATAATAATAAAAGAATAATAATCTTTATTTATATATGATATTACAGACCTTAGCTGAAGGTAGAAATTATAAGCAACAATATAGACATTCTATAGCGATGTATTTGTGGGTAAACATTCTGGGGCAATTGTTATTTAATTCATTCTTCTGCAACAAATAAAACGTACGCGAGTCTCTTGTTATTATCTGTGTTCACATATATCGACTTTGTCGTCCAAAATTTTAAAGTAATCTACGGAAACTAAAACATGCATTTCACTATCTCTCCTAATGGCAACTAAGCATTGTTATATTAGAGCATGCAACATAAAAGGTAATTTAAACATGGAAATCGAAACTACTACTCACATTTATTAAAAAAATTCGTTCGTTAGAGAGAGAATGTAGTTTGCAACACGTACCCAAAACTTCAACTACTCTTGCTGAGCCACACAAAAGTGAAGGTATACACTTTAACACTTTAAGTGTCATAATAGATTCATTTTGTAGAAAAATTGAGGAGTTAAAGACGGCTCTAAACATACTCATAAAAACAATTCTAGAAAGAATTTTTCTGATTGTTTACAATATTTCGTGCTCTCATCATGCATTAAAACAGCGACTTGAAAAAGCACTTAGTAATGATAGAGTTAAAAGTGTGAAAATAAATTAATTCAATGTGAACAGTTATTATGAAAACATAATATGTTTTTATCCCTTCTTCAGAGAGACTAAAACGAATCTTAACCGCTGAGATATTTCTATTTTTTACTGCTTTCCAATCCACTTTAGTAGCTGCTTTTCGACAGCTTTTTAAGTCCAAAAACAAACTGCTTAATTAACGCCAATAGCAGTGTTTAAACAATGCATGTTGTTCAAAATCATGTCATTAGGTTAACTTATAGTTAAGAAAAAAGGTAAAATATTGAAAATTACATTTGAGAAGTATATCTGAATAAGTGTGTTTTAGTGCGTTCAAAAGTATAGTCATATCTGCTGTTAGGATTTTCATCATATCTACACTTTGGCATGTGAGATAGGTTAGATGAAACACTTCCGCCAAGGACTGGATTGGTAAGTTGTTGTCATCTTCAGCTTTCTAACATACTCGACATTTAACGAACGGAATATTACATTGGCGGAATCAGTAATTAACCCCTCTTTCTATTATGGACTAACTATTAATTGGTTATTCAGTCTTGGAAACTGACAGCAACAAATAAATATAATTGACAGGCAAGTTCAGCGACAATTATTCCTTCATATATATTCTATGTGGTGATAATTTCATTCGACAACCTTAGCAGTTGAACAAGTATAAAGAATTAACAGTACTTCTTGTTTCAAAAATGAGCTTACGGGCTGAATATTTTCATTAAATGCAAGATTAAATAGGATATGAGGTACAAAAACTTTAGAATTACTGTTCAAATATTAACTTCTAAAACCATGAAGTTAAGTCAATGGATGAAGTTAAGGTTTTGTTGAAACAAGTAATAAGGTACAAAAAATGTACAATTACTGCTCAAATATTAAGTTCTGAAACAATGAAGTTAAGGGTTTGTGGAAGATCTGATGGAACGGTGTGCCATAGGCATATGAAAGCTCGGTCGTTTATAACAGAAAAATAAGAAAACATTGTTTACTCGAACAAAATGTATGTCGCGTGTCAGAATTGTAAACAGTAAGCCCACAATCAAAATTAATAGGGAAAACACAATAAAACTCCTAATCAAGATTTTCTATTTACTAGCCGATTGTTCAGAGTTATGTGAAGGCGAGTGTCAAAATTTAAATTTGAATCCAACATTAGCTTATCCTGCTTTAGAGTAGGCGAGATGCTTGCAAATAATTATCAAAGTATATTCACCTATCTTGTAGTTTTATAGAAGAAAACTTGCCGTCAGACTTTTTATTTTCCCATAATTACATTACAGAATTACAAAATTTTAATTGAATTGGTGTTACAAAACTTTAATTAAATGCAGCAGATAATTAATTCATATTTTCATATTATATGAAGCTATGCACTCATTTGAAACATAAGTAATTCATACAGAATTTTATTTCAAGTAATTCTAACACATGTTCTGTTTCATAGTAATGTTTGTACAGGAAGATGACGTCATGCGTACACCGTACACATGAAAAAAATCAGCAAATTAAAATAAACCGATCAGTTGATCACGTTTGACGGATGGTCAAAACATGTGTGTTTCAGAAATGATCCAAAAAACACAATCGATACTTGGAACACTATTATGATAGCATTTGTTATTGTGTTGCACTCACGATTCCTGAAGCAAACCGGTTTACTACTCTATTACTGCTGCTCCGGAAATAGAAGTTTCCTAAAACATGTGCTTCATTCCGGATTGGTCATCGAAAGTGTTCTACTCATATGTCTTATTATAACCATATTTTTTCATCAATTATACATTATCAACCTAACAGCTGTTTACATTAGGTTACCAGGGCACTTTCATGTATTTTTAATGTCTAGTGCTGTTTTTGAATAAAAATATACTTATCTCTAAGGGCTAGTAATGTGTATTGAAAATCACAGTACTGTGTGAATCCTCCTAAAATCACTTGCGCTGAAGTCCTTCTGTAATCTAAAAGGTGGAGAAAAAATTAAATTGTAGTAATGATTTAAAATCTTATTGAAAACCCAGAGGCGATAAGTATATCATGCTGGTCAGTCATTTTTGTGGAGGTTTACCTAGAATCCACTGAAAATCATTTGCTGTTGTTTGTAACTTGAAGTTTTTATTTGACAGTATTTTATAATTTTCAAGAAAACTTATTTGATTTCTTATATTAAAGCTTATATGTATAAATTTATTTGTTAGAAAATACTGTAAATCATAAAATAGCTGAAGAAGAAATACAATTCAAGGCAATATCTGCAGTTAATGTGTTAAATAGGTTTAAATTACTGCATAATTAGATTAAAAATTTGTCTATGACTGTAAAAGTGAAATACAGGTGTGAATCATAATTTGTATGGTGACTACTGACTATCAGTTTATCATGTTGCAGACTTGCAGTGATTATGTTGATTCACTTAAATTACAAGCTATTGCATTTGCTTGAATAAAATTGTATGTCAAAAAATTATTGTTCTTCAACTTGAAAGTTGTATTAAGACGGATCATCGTGTAAAATTTTAGTCATTATGCGTATCATCACTTGTGTTGACCATAAACCAACTATGGTTGTAAAGCTAAAACTGGCAAGTAATGGGAGTACTTTTTTACTTAATTAAAAGCCTTGTCATGATGTCATCTGATATGTTACAGTGAAAAACTAAGTAAATGAAGGCATGCCATAGGGCAATGCAAAATCATAAAACTAAGCCTCAGGTTATTTTATTAGTTTTTACTTTAGAGGCCCCAACACAAAAATTTGGTCAATGCTTTAGCCTTTTTTGGCATTTTTTGCATTCTTAAAAGGTAAAGAACAAAAGTTAATTAGAATAATCTATATTAGGTTAAGTTAAGTTAGATTGCATTAAGTAAGGTTAGGAAAAGTTCTTTCACATGTAAATATAGGAGCATGATTGTGGTTGATAAAACCTTTGATATAATCATCATTATCTCAGAATATATTCTTTTGAGCCAGGTTTCATATGCATATTTGTTATAAAAATACATCAGAATAGTTATGTTTATTTCTACTATGGGAGTCCTAATATAAAAAAAAACTTTTTATTTTAAATTAGGATCGCATTTAAATTTATCTACTATCCATAAATCAGAATTTCAGCAATATTTTTATCAATTTTACAAAAAAGTTGTAAGTTTTCACAAGTTTATAATATTTTATGAATATGAAATCTGATGCAAATTAAAAGATTTTCAGGTATAACTGATTTTGTAGCAATTTTGCCATTAGATTTATATATAAAATAATATATCTTAACCTAAGCTCTCCTTACTTAACTTTACCTAACATGATCTAATGTAATCTAACTTCATCTTGATTAACCTTTGCTAATTAACAGTTTAGAATAAAGATAATTCCGAAGTATTGCTAAAACTACTGTAGTGGAGTCCTAATGTCACCATTAACCTGATAATTAACTAGTAAATATTTGTATTGCACTTAAATATATGTCTCTGTATATATTACGGCTGCTGCCAGTAGGGGGATTATTTTAATTATATTTTATTCATATTCAGCTTTGTGTGCCAGCGGGTTTTCTGCATTTACATCCAAGTAGTGTTTTGCCAAGCAGTCAGGTCATGCAGATCTCTAATGATACTCCAAGGGGAGAATGAAACTCACTTTTAATCATTTATCAAAACTATATCTAATTATGCAAAGGCAAGTCAGTAATTCATGGTAAGGGGAACAGTGACAATTCCATTGATGGACAGCCTAGTCATTCATATGAGCTTCACATTAACCAAAGAGCAAACAAGCTGGAAGATTAGACACAATTAATCTGAATGTAGTTCCCTCTGGTTGGTGCTTGTGGTTACTGCTTACGCTTAGAATGCGTACAGCATCTCGTGTGCCTCTAGCATACCGTCACACGGCATTGGGTATAGTTAGCTTAGAATGTAGTCTGCTCAAAACATGTCTACATACATACAATGAACATTGAATTTTATACATCTGGTAAATGTACCAAATTCTATTAATTAAACAATGCATCTGACCAAGCTTTATATGGTCAAATGTGCAATTTGCTAGTTTATCCATGACATTAAAAGATAGAAAATTTCAACATCAACTTCTTTTTTGATAGGCAAAACTAATCTTAACATAATAAAAGAATGAAAATTAGATTGGGATTTTAGCAATTACTTGAAGTTTCCTTAGAAAAATGTGTTAGTGTTTGATTTATTGCTATCAGTGAGGAAGATTATTATTGCTAATTGGAAAATAAGTTTGTTCATTCTTTCTAGATACAATTTTCTGACAATCTTACATGTTGGATTCTGATGATATATTTGTTATTTATTCATTTATATTATTCTGTTGTTTTGCAGGTTCCTCAAGTGTATGCAATATGAGCGCTAATGCTTTGGAAGATGTAGAAGAAAAGTGGGTAATGTATAAAGATCGGAATGACTGGGCTGATTTGCAACCAATTGAACAAAATGATGGACCAAACCCTGTTGTGAAGATTGCTTATTCTAAGGACTGTAAGTACTTCAATGATACCTATTCAAAATTTTGTTACTCGTGGTTGATATGTGTCTACTATACTTGCATTACAATATGTGGAATTTGACAAAGTTAGTTCTATGATTGCCACTCTGTGTGCCCATATATTTTCGAAATCATCCTGTGGAGTTTGGTACAAATGTTTAAAATGTGTTTGTTGTTGCGAAGCATTCTTTTTGATAATGTACTCCATTTTCTGTAATGGCTTCAAATATCAAATAGGCAAAATTTGCCTTCCTCGCGTCTGATTTGCCTTCCAGTGAGCTCCACAAAAGACCAGATAGTTCAACAAGTTCATCAAAAGTATGTTGTCTGTTTCTGTATACAAGTGTGCAAATTTTTCTACTTTTCATTAGTTCTGGATGTTGAAGGGCAACCCAGCCATAAACCAATGACTTTGATTGAAATATTACAAAAACCACTGATATGCTTAAATTCTTTTCAAAATGTATGGTTTATAAAATGTAGACAATATATCAACTGCATCTGAGGCACTTCTTAGCAGGAAACAAAATTTCAAAACCATACACTGTTCTTAATTAAATATTAGCCCTTTTCAAAGTATGATGAGGTCAAAAAACTTGTCCATCAATTTAACCCTCTAATGACCAAATTATTTGATAGTAAGGCTATATTTAGCCTCATACAAGGAACTTTTGTAGCCTAATGTGTATCTACAATAAAATTGTTTGGCATTTTACCAAAAGCATCTCAGCTTAAAACTGATTGGCCAAATATGGCACAATAGGTAGCTAAGGGTTAATGATCATTTTAATCCATTGCTATGATTTCCTGTTATGCCAGATAAAATTATCTATATCTATAAAAAATTGAAACATGTTTTTAATATTTTTTGTGCAATTTTTCCCAATTGCCCTGAATTTTTGAGCAATTTAGGATGCAGGTTTTTCTTTTATTACAAATTACAGTTAAAAACTAGAATTGTTACATTTATAGGTACTATTTCATAGCCCTTGCAATGACTTAAAAAATGATCATAATCATTCAGCACAAAAGAGTAAATAGTAAGAAATTATCAACAAATAACTCCAAAAGGCATCCTGGATAGCCCTGCATGACTGTAAATGTGCCGCATTTGAAAGTGAGGTCCATCGTATACAAAATGAAAAGTTCTAGAATATGGATAATCACCTTTAATTCTTAGTTTGTGTAACAAATTTTTGTTTCTATAGGATTTATGACATTTATCCAATCTGATTCATAAATTGACAAAATTTGTTTCTAATGACATTTCCCACATTTCAGTTTCGGATGTTTACGACTACTTCCGTGGAGTGGTTGCTGTAGGGGAGCTGTCAGAAAGAGCACTCACTCTAACAGAAGATGCCATCCAGATGAATGCTGCCAACTACACTGTCTGGCAGTACAGGTATGATAGTGTTACGGGTGTGTGATTTTAATTCACTAGTGCATTCTTAGCAATATTGTTCAGACAATTTACCAAATTAAATAAAATTATTTTGAAAGTTTTCAATAATGAAATTTTTGTTAGACCCCCTGTGTATTTATTTTCCATTTTGTTCAAACAAAAATGATAGAGAATACTCTTATCATTTCTCCAAGAATCTGCAAGAAGAGCTGTTAGTTCCTTATGAAATATACCTGGTAAATCAGCTGATGTTCTACATAATGGGTCTACTTTCAGTACTTCACCTTCATAAAGAATGGGTTGTATGGATCAGGAGCAACAATAATTTTTGCTCAACGATTCTTGAGGAAGTGATTAGGTTTAGGGCTTTACCTTGTAGGAGCTGCCTACCTCTCCCCGCATGAAATTGAATGCTGCTCTTCGTCTTTTAGGTTCCATTAGTAATTATTGAATGATTTTAACTGAGCTTTCCTTGTTGCTTCATAAGTTTCTTTTTCCTTTCTCAACCCATACATTTTACCTTGCTAGTGACATTTTCTGTATTCAGTTTGTTATACTCACCCATAACACCTTGCTTTGTGTAATTATTGTACCATATGCAGTGGCAAATTTTTAGGAGTTAAGTGTTCATTATGTGTTAGTATTTGGGGGTACTTCAACAAGCTCAGTGTTGTACATTAAAGCTCCTTACTCTCGCCAGGCGTAAAATATTGGAGCACCTCAAGTGGGACCTGCAAGAGGAGCTTCTCTTCTGCCGAGAGATGATTGAAGCAAACCCGAAAAATTACCAAGTCTGGTGAGTACTATTAATAAAGTTGATCCCTATCCTCTTGTTGTAATGCTTTATTAACAACAGACATAGCATGCATGCCGTCAGTAACAGGACTCAGAGAGGGGTTCAAGACAGCTGTGCTTGGCAAATGCTTTTGTCATAATTATTTCAGCTGGCATGGTTTTTGAGGCCCAATGCTTTTGCAAACCTAAAAATCTGTTACTTAAACACATCATAACAAAAGAAATTGATATGCCTTTTCTTTGAGCATAAATAAATTTGCTCTTCTGCCTTCCTGATTGAGAGGGAAACTTAAAGGGTCCATCATTTTTCCGGTGTGAAATTGGACATGACAAAGATACAACTACATGTGAGTTTGTCATCACAAAGTTGGTGAGAAAATTCCATTTTATTTACTCATTTATGCAGAACAAGAATATAGCTAATAATTTCACAAGTTGCTATAGAAGCAATTAACCTTGACTGTTGCTCTAAATTATTTGTATTTAGCATCTGAACACATGCAAAGGAAGGCACACATAGCGAAAAAATAGGTGATACTTCTGCATTTGATTGAAAATGCATCAAGTTAAATTAGTGTAGTTAAATTCATTTTTGCTTCTATATTACGTCTGAAGAACCGGCTCAAAAGGATGGATAGTGACAGTAATTTTTACAAAAGATGCATGTACTGCTGTTTGTAATAGTGCTTCAGTGTAAAATGGTATTAATGTATTCATTATTGTATTAGCCATGTGATGTCGCAGCTTCACTTGGGTCCTCCCACTAATGTCTAACCCTGGTGTCTACTGTGGTCAGGGTGAATGTCTTGGTCCTGATGAAGGTCGAACTGGTTTGTTAAAACCAACTACATGATATTTATGTAAAATCATCTTTGGGAACACAGTCTTGTCCCACATATAGCGCTAGATCAGTTTCAGCAAACTACCGCTCTACAGTCACCCTTCACTTGGAGCGATAACATCAAATCCGTGGAAATTAAGCTACAAGTATAAAAAGCAAATAGAGAGTGTTGTAAACAGCAAATAAAAAGATAGAGTGGTTGTTTGCTTAACAAATCTAGCTTTCTATTCAGGGAACTGTTTTTTCTGTTTGTTACACTGTTGTACCATACTGTTTTGTTAAACTGTTATACCATGCTGTTTTGTTAAACTGTTATACCATGCTGTTTTGTTATACTGTTATACCATGCTGTTTTGT
>VOMN01007192.1:0-14097 GCA_014899125.1 Orchestia grillus
ATATTGTGAAATAAATTTATCGACCAGCCAAACCAACTTTATTGGGTCATAATTCACTTCAATAGCACGCAGCATCTCTCCACAGAGCAAAATTTTACTGCCTCCTTGTTCAGACGCTGTGACATAGGTACATTCCTTAACATTTGCATAGGACTTGGTAGGAACAAAGGAATGGACAACTCGACTCGTTCTTGTTGCCATATCAATTCCTCTTCTGTCTATAATATTTGACCTCATCAATTGCTGGTATAGAAGTATTTTGATCCAGAGTACATTTCACTTTAGAGGCTAAAGTAAAGTTCTTGAGCAGTTTCAAAAAAATTTCAGTCAATTTGTTGGGACTTTGCACTACGCAATGCACCATCCTTTGCACTACGCAATGATGTTGATTTCTGTACTAATATCGTCAACATTTTCAACGTACAAGCTCTATACCCTTGACCCTCACTGCAGAGGAAAAAATATTTTCAACATGCGCGGTACAGGAATTCTTCATGTGATCCATGTGAGTAGAAATATTTGCAGACACTTAAGCACTTCCGAGTCTACATGCTCGTAGCTCATTCCTACATCTTTACACAATATTTTTGTTTCCCTTAAACATATATCAACGGTTTGGACTAAGGCAACATTGTAGTTTAATAATTGATGTGTGTGTAAATACCTGGCGAAATAAATTTCAATGCATTTTTGCAACCAATACATCCCGCTACCCATGTTAGAAATACTTTCGGTCCCACGAGCCTCTAAAGGGTTCACTGGAGACAGAACATAAATAGATCAATGGTCCAGTGCTCGAGAGCCAAAGACTTCGTATCCCAAATCAAGGACCCGTTCATGTTTGGGCCTTCAAGAGGTGGTGTACCTCACACAAAATTTCCCGCCATACCAACTAAACTCCAGTACATTCAGCGGGTAAACAGTCAAGACACGCGAGACGTTAGCAAACGCTGCAGCAGAATTCACCACCACCTTCACTGACTTGGCTCACACGAGCTTCCCTAACGCACGTGACACTAAAATTAAAGTCAAGCCAACACGGAACTTCACTTCCGCGACACAGGGCTAATGTCTGTCCCAGGCTGCTGCTTCTGTCTCAGGCGCTCTGACGGTGCAAGCAACAGCACGAGCGTGACAGGTGAGCAAGCCTGCTCTCCAGCCTGTCAAGCATATTGCCTTCCATACAAAATATCATCAGCTCCTCTCAATTAAGTGCTGAAATAACTAGTTAGGTACGTGGTAGTAGGTGTGCTTTTTCATGGGCAGGAAAGGTTTTTTTGATAGTTCAGGTTAAATATGCTTAGAGACATGATAACCCTATCGTAAAATGGTGAAGAAACTATAAATCGTCACGGATATACAATGTCATTTACTCCGAAAAAGATGAGAATGCAAGAATATTAATAAGTCTCGACAAGAATGTTCCCTACTTACTGGTAGAATTCCTCGCTATAAACCTAAATTATATTTTTCGAGCAAGAGAAGTAGCATTTATCACCCATAATAACACCCGATGAGTTGGTGACATAAGAAATTCGCAAAGCAAATGGAATACCTGCATACCATACGTGAATGGGCCTGATGTAGTCGTTCTGTAAACAAGAATTTTTTTAGAAAACAGGCAAAACAATTAGTTCTCACGAACTGTACTGAATAAGGGAATATATTCAAGCCTGACAGGCGGCTGAATGTGAGCAAAATGCCCTAAGCGCGGAAAAACAATTCATCAACAGAAAACTTTCCAAGCTACCGAATTGCGCACAAGAAAAAGACTAAAGTGCCTTCCGTCAACTGGGGTTCTTTCTGGAAACTGGAGGACCAGCTCAAAGCAAGGAGCTCTTCAAGGCCAGCCAGAGTGATGCATAAATAAAACCCACTTTCTAAATCATGAGAGCCCTCTATTGCAAAGGAACAGGATGAAAATTCAAAAACTGTGATCAGTAAAACAAGGATGCATAAATACGAGAAGGGAATTTTGAAGAATGATTAGAACGAGATCTATTGCACAGAAGCCAAGCTTAAGCCGAAAGTTGAGGGAAGAACACGCGTTCATGATTATAAATGGGGCTCAGAAGGTACATATAACAACAATGAAATTAAAGTAAGCGAAAATTTGATCCATAAGGGAAAACTTTTCCCAACTTAAGAATATCCAAGTACACCCCCTGATATACTGGGTAGTCAGATATATACACATCTAATATCAATAAGTTAATGTTAACCTTCATTTATTTGAAAATACCGAGTTTGTCCTAGAAGCCTATAGTAGCGTGTTGGGCCAAAGTGTCTCTTCTGAGTTTAATTCTTTATTCATTTGATTTTATGTGCCTGCTTTTATCAATAGAGTGTATTACTGCGTCATGTTCAAATTACATTTAGGTAATAAATGTTTCAAATTTAATTTCAACTACTAAAGTACTTCACAAGATCTTAATGGCCAGAATTAATTTTTGCACCTCGGATCATTTCGTGAATGGCATTTTTGTCCCTCAGATAATTCCGTGTACAACATTTTTGCCCCTCAGATAATTCCGTGTACAACATTTTTGTCCCTCAGATCAATTCGCGAATGACATTTTTGCCCCTCAGATTATTTCGTGAATGATATTTTTGCCCCTCAGATTATTTCGTGAGTGACATTTTTGCCCCTGAGATCATTTCTCGTGCGACATTTTCATGAACTGACAAGCTGTCCGACTGCTACGGACTTCAGTAAGACACTTAAGACAAATTTTCCCATAGCAACGTCGTTCAAATTCTAATATTCTTAAATAATCGGAAGGCATCGAGTTCATTCAACTGGACGACTGACCCCCGTGCCTCCACCGAGCTCTATTCTTAGCCCCGTGCCTCCACCTAGCTCTATTCTTAGCCCCGTACTTCCACCGAGCTCTATTTTTAGACCCGTACCTCCACGAGCTCTATTCTTAGCCCCGTGCCTCCACCGAGCTTTATTCTTAGCCCCGTGCCTCCACCGAGCTTTATTCTTAGCCCCGTACCTCCACCGAGCTCTATTCTTAGCCCCGTACTTCCACCGAGCTCTATTCTTAGCCCCGTACTTCCACCGAGCTCTATTTTTAGACCCGTACCTCCACCGAGCTCTATTCTTAGCCCCGTACCTCCACTGAGCTCTATTCTTAGCCCGGTACCTCCACTGTACTCTATTTCAAAAGCCTGAGCTCGACACTGAACTTGAGAACAGGGCTCTAAAGACTGCATCTTGCCTCCGAGTTCGGAACCCAAATAACGGCACTCGAATAGCAATCTAATGATCAAAGTTCTACCGTTACATTGCTTTAAAAGAAAGTAAAACCGCAAGTACAGCCAAAAATTACAAGCTCCGGAAAATCTCTTCGCAAGAACTGGACTGGACGGCGGCTGGCGCTCCTGTGCACCCTGGACCGCCGCCCGCACCCTCCACTGAATCTCGTCCAGGTGCCCGCATTTTTTTACTATATTAAAGTCTTGAACTTACGCCTACAGAAACTCGAAAATATCGCATAATAAAACGACATCAAACTATCAAGAATAGCCGCTGTCCGTACTAAATGACATACATGCGTTACTATAATTAATTGTGTCATTATTATTTATTTGTGTTAAATGTGTCACTATCGTTTGCGTGAATTGTGTCTTAACTATAGCAAATATGTCAATATGAATAGTGTCAATTAATTTACTATTAATTGTGTCACTAGTATGTTCTTTTCATTATCATCATTATCAATTAATTGTTATTATTGTCATTTTTATTTAATTGGGTCACTATTAATTTTCTTTCCTTTCAAGGCAGTGCGGCCTCAAATCATTCCATGTTCTTACAACTTTCTGAATACCAAGCAGACAACTTACTGAGTACACAATCAGACAACTTACTGAGTACGCAAGCAGACAACTTACTGAGTACGCAAGCAGACAACTTACTGAGTACGTAAGTAGACAACATACTAAGTACACAATCAGACAACTTACTGAGTACGCAAGCATACAATTTACTGAGTACACAATCAGACAACGTACTGAGTACGCAAGCATATAACTGACTGAGTACGCAAGTAGACATACTGAGAAGGTAAGTAGAAAAATTGATTTGAATACACATGAAGCACAAGGCATTCATTTAGACTGGAAATCAAGGCTACATCAACATTCTTCATCACTCGCTACACTAAATTTTCAGCCTTGGACAGAAAGATAAAGACGCCCGATGCTGGCCCCACCCGAGTCCAGTACTATATCCTCCATTCCGTATTGAAACATCTGTCCAGCATTGTAACCTGTGGCAATTTCATAATCTCTAAGCCGTATTTTTACCTCCGTCCAGTGATATCCCCGTCTGGTCTTATTACCTCTATCCTGATTACAGGCTGCCTCTTTTTAGTACCAAGACCTTCCTTACTATTAAAATTCTAGCCCCGCATTATAAGTTGTGTAGAGCATAATGGCTTATGTGTTGTGTTTTAACCTCTGCTGGCCATTGTAACTTTGTAGCATTGTAACTGGCCAAGCATTGTAACTTTCATGGCATTGTAACCTTTCTAGTATTAAAATTTATGTTCACAATTATAACCTCTATTCACTATTGTAACCTCTATTCACTATTGTAACCTCTATTCACTATTGTAACCTCTATTCACTATTGTAACCTCTATTCACTAGTGTAACCTCTATTCACTAGTGTAACCTCTATTCACTAGTGTAACCTCTATTCACTATTGTAACCTCTATTCACTATTGTAACCTCTATTCACTATTAGAACCTCCATTCACTATTATAACCTCTATTCACTATTATAACCTTCTTCTAATATTTCAATTATTGCCTTGAATTGTAACCAGTGTCAGATATGGTAGAAAATGCCAGTGGAATAACAGGCACAGGCAGGCAACAAAAATAGCTCAAGCTTGCAGGACAGAGGAAACGGGGATTTGCTGGGACGTTTCAGAGATGTGCAATGCCAACGTTCTGTTGGTACCAACGCATTTGCGTCAAAAACGAATGATCTACAGCATTATAATTGATAGCAACTGCTGCTCTAGTCGAACTGCCATAAGTCTCCTTTAGCCACCCTACATCATGGACTTAGAATCAGAAGTGCTGGGAATAACCTGAATTTTCGAAGCGAAACCTTCCCGGAATACGAGTTTAATACGCGATAAAAAGGCTAGCAATATTTCTACCTTCGAGATAATTGTCAGTACAGGGCAGGCAGCTGTACGATAGCTGCCCAAACTTCCACACGCACGCAGCACAAGGCAATTACTGCCACTGCTTTACTTTATTGCGGAATTAAGCTGACGATCCTGGAATTATAGTCTTTCTATCAAGACCAGCGGCTCAATTTTATTGATTCTGTATTTGTACTGAAGCCTTTAGTGATGATGATGACGGGGTCAACCAAAAAAAACACTTCGCTCCTGAAACTAGGGTCCAGTGAGCATATTTTAAAGCGATAGAGAAATGTTTTACAACGAAATGGAGGAATCGTCAAGTAACTCACCTCGAGTAGAAAATTACGAAGTAGCGTAAATATAGCAAAATAGAGATTATTATTTAACGTGCATTTTAATTAACGAAGAGTTCACATAAACCCTTATGCATTTAGGCGGCTGAACAATCCTACCTGCCATCCAAGCTTGACTTTTTCCAAACAAGAACAAGGAACATCCCTGATTGTCTTTCGACAAGCACATGAAATTTTGTGGCGATGGTTGCCGTATAAAATTGCCCATAAAGAACTGCACACACAAATAAATTGACATAAAATGAGCTAGTACTTACAACACGTATGATAGTAATGCATATTAGGCTCGTTTCACTTGAACATGTGCTAAGCTCGCTAGCATAATGTTAGCACCAACTAGCTAGCTAAGTACGGTGAATACTCTAGCGTGCCAGAAGCAAGCATCAAAGACATCTATATGACAATTTATTGATCGCATGCTGTGGGTTGGGGCGGTAACTGGAATTATGTTATATTACAAAACTAAGAAATACATGTTCAAAAAGCTCATTTTCCTTCAAGCTAACTACAATAACTCAAATTCCATACAACTATGAAGGCATGGCCACTTTAAAAAACTTAAAATAGGTATACGTTGAGAAGATAAAAAATTAAAACGACTCAAGTGTTCGTAAATTATTTTATGTCTGCATGAATTTTGCAGCGATGAAAACAGAGAACAAATTCGAAGTGTTATAACATTGCACCTTAAAACAAGGAACAGACTGTATGAAACACCGCAGTTTGCAAAACGGGAGGAAACAAATGCAGCAAATTTCGTTGAACGAAACTATCAAAAACAAAAATTGAGCCAATCGGAAGTAAATATTAAGCCACTGAAATTTTGAAGCGATATGTGAGCAGGTGTATTTTACGACAGCCAAGATGCGAGCATTCAAATCAAGCAAAATATATTCTGAATCTGCAGCATGAAATATAATTTCAAACATTGATAAGCTACAAAATATTGAAGTTCCACTGAGAAAAACGTGTAAATGGACCAAGAATATCGAACATGGCCGGCGAGGTACACCAACTCATTGAAACGGCATGCACTAGAGGACGACGACACAGATGCTGACGAGCTCGAACGTACACTGGAGCAGAAGCGGGAAAAACTCCTTACCTAGGTATGAGTATGATGTAAGCTTCGCCCTACCTGTCAACGATAGGAACTTGGTTATTAGAAATTGAATTGAAGTTCACCTCTGTGAGCTGTGACGGCGGGACCAGCGTTCGTCTCAAGGCAAAGTTGGAATTTTATTTCAAGACAAATACTAGTGTAAAACGTGGTGGCCCAGAGCACGCATCACATCCCTGAGACTTTTTGGATGTGGTGGCTTAGGTAAACAACACGAATGACTTCTTGGCTCAGAAAAATATTAACTACCTGGCTCAGAAAAATATTCATCACAATCTGAATCATAAAAAATAGTGATAACTACCTGACTCGAGAAAATTCAAATGGCAAGGTAGCTCAGTAAATTTCAGTAAGTAGGGGACTTGAAAGACATTAATGAACATTAATAACTGGGTGGCTCTGAAAAACATTTCTTATAACCTGGCGGAAGAAAAGACTGATAACTAGGTAATTAAAAAACGCTAACAACTAGCCAGCTCAGAAAAAAACATTAATACACATTAATCACTAGGCGACGCACAAGAACATTAATATCTAGGCAGCTTAAGAAAATACTGATAAAAAAGTTACTCTAGAAGCATTTAAAGACTATAGGACTGAGAAAAACATCAATAAATAAGTAACTTAGAAAAACATTCATAACTCGATAACGCAAAAAATATGCAGGACTTAGTGCAGCATCAGTGACTAAGTGATTCCAAGAACTTAAATTACTGGCACGACTGAAAGAAACAATGATTAATAACTGGAGTGATTAGAATAACAAAGTTGTACTAAGTAACTCGGAAGAACAATAACTAGACAGCTTTGAGTAACTTCAATCAGCAAGTGACTCGTGAAAACATTCCTAGGGTTTCACTCTACAGTAGCCAATTTTCAAACCACAGCTGACCCTCCCTCCGGCAAGGACGAGATAGGTCATTTTTAGCCAACTGTTAATTTTCTACTTAGGTCGACTTAGGGTTAAAAAAGCTTGACACGAGTTTACCCGTCTTTCCCTGACCTCTGATGGTGTGAGCCAACCATTCCAGAGCGTATTCGCACATCTAAAGCAGTTAAGTCATCTGAAAATTACAAACTTTCAATGGGCAGCCTGCCGAGGAAGAAGTTCAAGCGTAGCGCAGGGTCAGTTACTCGGAACGGCACCGTGCTTTTCATATCTACTAGTACATTTGACGTACAGGTACTATAGGGGGGCCACGTGTTTTCATATCTACTAGTACATTTGACGTACAGGTACTACAGAGGGGTCACGTGTTTTCATATCTACGAGTAGATACTGACGTACTGGTACAACATAGAGGGTAGCGTGCTAAAATGACAAGGTCGAACAGTGCATGGTGAGGCAAAAGAAAGGAAAACTCCGTTTTACCTTGCTTTAACTCAATCAACGCAGAATCAAAGACTACGACAAAAGTAGAAATCTACGCTGGTAATTTTTAACGATATAATGCTTCGGTGATATGTTATTTTAATTATTTGAATTGAAGTTTCAGCACCATTTATCAAATTAATTCAACGCATTCGTATTCTAATTTGCACACTAAATGAAGTAATTTAATACACTGTAATATACTGCGAATAATTCTAGAAGTAATCTATTTTAGCTCGTCTATTTGGCAACAGCGTCTTCATAGAGGTAACCTCGTGCCTCGAGCATCAGGGCGGCACAAGTCGCTGCTCGCCCATCACCAAGCACGGACTGTGTACTGCGGTAGTTCGTGGGTGTACACTATATAGGCAGGCTCAGATAATTATCTTCCTGCTAATCTACTTCTGTTGTGAGAACCTGTGCCTGATCTTTGCTTACCAAATTTCGAACCCTATTTTCCCTAGCTCACTATTTTACCTGTGCTTATCTGGCTTGTGTTCCAATTCGACTTGTGGGTCAGAACTCAAGGTGAAACTACTATTTCTATACTATTTGTGTTTTATAGGTGTTGTTTGGTTATTAGTTAGTTTAAAGCTCCTCCTCCCCATGAAATCTGATCCAGAGTGCGAAGAAAAGAAGGGACCATTTTTATGGGCTGTAGAACACGTGGAATTTATATAGGGTGTGTTCCCACACTGGATTCCTCACATTTAGAAGCAGCAATCTAAGAAAGAGAGGAAGGAAATACAAACAAAAGATAGCAAAGAAAGTACGAAAATTGAAAGAAGCAAATTAGGGACGAAAGATAGAAGTCTGGAAGGCCTACCTATAGCTGAGGAAATTTAACAGTGCTTCCCTAGGGTTGCCAGTCGCCATAGCATGGAGTAGACAAACCTAACTATCATAACCCTACTACCTATCCCATGCTCTCCCGAGGGGCTTGTGCGAGTTCAGTAGGATTTGTTCCAATTTTTTTTCACACTTCTGGACAATGGTGAAATTGAAAAACGTACAAGCTGATGTACTCAAAACTTCCTTTCAGTCTTTCAAAAACATCCGTTCATTCTGCCGCACACTGTTAAATTAAAATGCTGCTCAAGTCCGTGCCTTCCATTCCGAAAATGAAAAGCTTGTTAAACCTATCCTACCTACAAGATTTTCCCAAGTCAAATTGGGAAGTAAACATGTTTTTCTATTTAATTGGCTGACATCTAAATTGTAAATATCACACATACGAGAAATATACTGAGCTTCCACTGGCAAAGGTAGTACTAAAGTAAAAATTCCGAGTTTGATCACTCCACAAAACAAAGCCTGCACTGTAGAATGGTAATTACAATTACGGTGACGAGACAAAGCTACACAGATTGAAGGGATGGCAGACGCTGAGGAGACTCGCGAGCACTGTACTAATGAGGATCTTCGACCCCACACGTGTACACAAGGCCCTCAAACTCAACAGGCTCTGGTGAACGTACAGGTATAAGCCATCGTTTCAAGTCTTTATCGCTGTGACCGCCAGAACCAATAAATATGTATAAGTAATAAATATATGTAAAGTTATTGAATTGCTATTCATCAAAGGCGCAATGGTCTGAGATAAGGATGTGATTAAGCTAACAGGAAGACCAAAATGTATGGTAATAAAGACATGTATTTCACCGTTTCATATTGAATATTAAGTTCCGTAAGTTTATGCATCGGATGTGGAAAGGCGGACAAATCATCGCATCATGGAAAATTGCGTGCATTATACGACGGGGAGCCAGACGTTGCAGAGAGGCAAAAATGATTTTTCTACGAGGAAGGTAAGGAAAAATTCACAAGAACATACATGGCAAATAAAAAATATCGAAAACATTCAGTTTGAATATAAAGACTATACGAGGAAGAGAAGAAATCACGGAATCCCTCTCATTTTCGAGTGTTTGTGGGGCCCAGCGTCGCATTGTGGAGTTGGGTCTGGGACTGGGACTGTGGGTCTGGGTCCTGCTTCTACTGGGTGGAGTTCAGAGACCATGTTTGAATAGAGTGTAAGCTGCAGTAACTAGGCAGAAGCTGATAAATTGGGAAACTCATACTAAATGCATGAAGGTTGATACATAGTAAAACTCCTAGTAAACAGATAGAGGCTGATGTATAGTATAACTCCTAGTGAATGTGTAGAGGCTGATATACAGAGTATTTCTCCTCAAATATATAGAAGATGATGGGAAGAAGAACTCCCGCTGTATTAGACAACTAACAGCGTTGCCTAACTCGACTGCGTGGGTGCGTGATAGCTCCGTAGCGCGTGATGGCGTGCTTGACTCCGGTCCAGGGTATCGAACCGAGGAAGGGGGAAGAGTTCTTCTCTTGGGAAAAGAAGATCAACCCACGATATTCCTAAACAGGTGGCACACCAGTGTGGTCTGAGACCTCGTACTCGAACTAGTCCCATGATTTAAAAGGAAAAATAAATACCATACCGAGATCTGCACTACAGTTGCACGTAGTGGACGGCGTAGAAAAAGTAAATGTGCACAAGCAGAAGAAACAAGTAAATTTTAACTACAAGGAACAGGTAGAAAAGCATTACACGAACCAAACAAATGAAATCGAAATAAGAATGGTAGTATTGCACCTAATTTGTGCCGCCAACATGGGCACTCTTACTCTTCATTCTTTCCACGAATATGAAATTACATAAAAAGCTGGAACTTGGTGTAAAGAAACATAATATTATCAACACATAAATTTCGAAATTTAGAAATAAAATGTCCTGAACCACCTAAGAAATACCTGCAGTCGCTAGTTTTGACGTTCCTGTAATTGCTGGTTTATGTATGTACGAACGCACTGGCGCTACATTACTGCACCAGTCAGAACGGCGCGGAGGCAAACTTTTAGATCATTTCTGCTAAACTTAACCTACCAAAGCCGAATGGCAAAGATTTTTGCTAATCAGGTATCATTATTTTCACATTAGTTAATATTTTGACGGGCTTAAATTTGCTTTTCAGTATCTGGTAACGAATGTAACGGGTAATCCACCTGATACAGTTTACACTTTCACGATTTCTTATAAATCAAATTTCCTTTCGAGCACGTAAGCGCCAAACTATAAAAAAGTTTCGTTTTGTTAACGCAGGCATGAAAATCTACATACCGGCATTAATGAGTTAACAAGTTCATTATTTCCCCCCAGAGAGCCATAAATAAGTTACCGGAAACAATAGTTTTAGTAGAACGACAAAGTAAAATTTTTTTCTCTTATTCCTGGAATATACAAGAGCTCCACTGAACTTTTAAGAAATTGGTACTTTCTTTTTCTTCATTAAATTCCTCAACTGCAGGTCACCTGTCCTATATTTTGCTACTCTGTTGCTGAAGCATCTCCATAAGTACTGCTAGCAATCATTACTAATATAATCATGCTTTGCAGCTCTTTATTCCCATGAAATGAGATCTTCGCCGAGCGAAGAGGAGGGACCATTTAGGATGGACTGTAGAGTACAGGGAATTAATACACATGGTGTGTTCCAACTCAGGATTCCTCGCAGAATCCTAAACAGATGACGGCTGATACATAATTCAAGACCTAGTAAAAGTGGGGAATTCTTATTCGGTTGCAACAGCAAGTAATGGATGAAGAGGAATAAAAGACAAAAAAAGATAACAAAGAAGATAGGAAAATTAAAAGAAGGAAAATGGGCACGAAAGATAGAAGTTCCGAAAGCCTATCGATAGCTGAGCTAGCGTACCAACGCCCCTTTGGGGACGCCAGCCCTCGATGTAAACGTACATCAACACCTGCACTACACTTCACTTGCCCAACTTAAAAGTTAGCAACACGGTAATAAATATATACCGTTGACTTCATCAAAGCCAGTTTGAGCATGATGTACTTCACCATGCTTCAATGTACTTCAGTACGAACACTGCGCTCAAAACGGTGTACGTCATACGGTCATGCATGGCAGTGTAATATTGTAACGAGCACAATATTCTGCGCCACAGGGCGCAAAACATACGTGCGTGGCAGCACAACATGCAAAAAAATTGCAGTCGTTTTTCAACCTACTGATGACAATAAATATGAATCTTCATATTTATTGACCCTGCCGTAATACGTTGGCTTACATAAGAAGCTGAAATGTGTATTTTATAAACGGAGCATATCTGCTTCTTATAAAGTGTGCACTATTTCAACAGTCGAGTCCAGGACAGGTACAAAACAGACGTTATTTTCATGTCAATGATAAATGAATTTGAGAAGAATGGTTATCTTTGTATGTCAGTTGATTATTCAAAAGATATTAGAGAATACTTGTACTTGGATGTATCTGGAAATGTTTTGGCCGTTACGCCGAGGCCACACTGGGGTGCCGCCGCTTTATGGATACAATTTTCCACATGCAGAGTTGACTATTGATTAGGAAATATTATGACCAGTCTCCTCGTTACTTTAGCGTCGCAAAAATAAACACAAAGGTAAAATTGTTAGCAATAAGAACGAATTTATACTTGAAAAAGTGGATGAAAAATTGCTTTATTGTCTCAACTTCTACTAGACCTTCGCACTTCATGGAAGGAAATATTATGTAAATATTCATTTCTGACTCTCATTAAGAATATTTTGGAAAACGTTTACGTTACCCAGCGCTAGAGTTTGTGTTATTTTTTTTATTATCAATGTTACCCACACACGTTCTTCATATTCAAGTTTAGGTTATTCATAATCGATCTATGAAATACTCATAAACTTATAAGTGTCTCATAGATTCTACACAATCTAGTCACACAGGCTCACACATAAAAATCACAGAGTAAATAGAAATACACATTTTGTATTCGAACCCTCGAGAGCGCCCCGTTGCTCCCTGGCAACCCCCCCGCTGCAGCGGCCCGACAGCACAACTCCCACCAGCGCGGCAGAGGGTCTCAGGTCCTAATGACAACGGAGGACGTCCCACACGTGGCGTTGTAAGCAATTCTGATCACCAGTAAAAATGCAGAGATAAATCTTGAAACGTGTCTTCTACCTTCAAACTTAATATAAGGGAAAAGAGTTTGTCATTGAAACTAACGCCAAATGACTCCCATTTCCAATTTTTCTTTCATAACCTTCACTGCCTGCGTAAATTTGATCTATTTTTAGCCTTTTCTGCAGTAAATTTTTTATAATTTCAGACGAGTCAAACCAAGTATAGAAAGGATGAGCCCCTGAGGAGCCAGAGCTAGTCGGGCACGAGTGGAGGCCGGACAATAACTCGAGAAAGCCACCAGGAAGTTTCTGGCAGGTGCTCTGGGCAACTCTAGCCTACTTGGGGCCAATTAGTTTCCCCTTCTTTGGGGCGTCGTTGTTGTTGATATGATCACATTTTCAGGGAACATGTAGGCTGGGTACGAGGTACTATCCTACCATTTGAAGTTCATCTGAGAGACCATGTGCCCTTTCAAAGCCTCCACACCGACAGCATTACCTGCGATTCAAAGTCCAACCGAATAATTGAAGACCGGACGTGGAGTATCTCGAGTAACATGACAGATCTACACAGGGTCGAAACAAACAAGGGAAGGAGAGGAGCTGCGACCAACGATCATCACTTTAATGCAGACACGAGAACAGCAATGTGGGCACGAAAGGAAACTCGGGAAAGACATCCCGAGAGCCCAGCTCCGGCTAAAGTAATCTACGCCCTACGGGGTTCCCAACAGAACAATCTTTAAACGGGGCTCCCCAGAACCTAAGTATAGGATCCCCCAGGAGTGTGACTCCTCATAAAATAGGATGGGCTAACTTAACTCGGCACCCTATGATGCTATAGCCCACTTATGTATTGTTCATTCGATGCAATACACTGAGAAAAGATAGATTTCACTATAGAAAACTATTACTCAATTAAACCCAATAAAACAAAAGAAAACTACAAGAGACCAAAAAATGCAACCCACTAAAAAAATCTCTAGCATTTTCTTGGTGATATTTTAAAACGTCTTTAATGGCATTTAGCTTATTTTCATCCCAAGAAACACTCCTCCAGTCGCAAGAAACACTCCTCCAGTCGCAAGAAACGCTCCTCCAGTCGCAAGAAACG
>VOMN01007199.1:0-18452 GCA_014899125.1 Orchestia grillus
TCCAGTGAAGAAATTCGAAGGGACTGGTATGACGGATGGCAGATAGAACTTCACCTCCTTAACCTTGTCTCTACCGAATGCACAGCCATGTGAGAGCATCTCTTCACTAAATTTAACTAAAGCATCTTATTTTAAGTGAGTCATTGTTCTGAGCTCACTGTTCCTTGATTCCTTTTTTGCAAAGCTTGGCAACACTTGAGACTGGTTGTTCTTGTAGTACTGTATCCATATTTGACCGCACCTATTTTTCTGGTACTGTTTCCATACTTGACAGTACTTGTTTCGCATGACATTGTACTAGGCTTTCACTCATCTACAGTATAACTCTTATTCCTAGGGTCAACATCCAAAGTTTCGGGTTTGGCTAAATCGATAATAATGTTACGAACAACTAATATTCCTTTATTTATTTAAAATAGCAAGTCAATAATTGCACAAATAAAAATGATTACTATAACTCAGTATATTTCAAAGATATTATTATGCATGCGTATGACTATCACAACTATCGTGATTGAAAAGCAGCCTTTCATTGTTAAAAGCTTGATACCCAAATTAATTTTAATCTTTGAAATGAATGCAGAGTGGAATGTGATTCTAATAGTTTTGTACTTGGAATCATTAACGATCTCTGTCTCCTCGTCTGCGTGTGGGCGCACGTACGTACGTCGCCTGACATTAGCGGTTCCATTGTGCATTGGTTTGTACCGATGATTTGGAATAATTTATAGCCATTTTATTGCTCAGTAACAAAAACCCGGAAGTACGGAGAGTGAAAAAAGGCCAATTTGTGTGCCTAACAAAAATCAGAGGCAAAAAATTGAACTGAGTTTTTTTGCCTCCGCGGCCTTGCAGCAACAAAGGGAAAATCATTATTGAGACAGACAGGAATTATTTCAAAATCGATGAAGTGTGATGGACATTTAAATATTCTATACGCGACCATGACCCTCCTCAAGCATTTCTGTGAATCATGGATGAACAAATAAATCTATTCATGAATGAAGAAGTGACCTACACTTCTGAATATTGAAGCGTACGCCCACTAGTACAGCGTCACCATCGTCAGCCGGTGAGGGTCAGGGAGCTCAGCTAAGGGAAAGCCTCGAGGTGCCCTGTTGTCTTGTGACTTTTCTGTCATAGCAGTGACCCTAGGGGGTGTTTCTCCTAGGCTCTTATTAAAGCTTATCCCTCCATTGTACGACGGGGTGCAAAAGTTAAGTAAAAATTATTCTTAGAGACGTGTGATATGAGCAGTTTAGGAAGCCTTATCTTACTCGATAAGTTGTGCAGTGATGTGTTAAACTTAATCAAGTTACCGTAATATTTTAAAGAAGAGCCCGTGTTGTCAGTGGCGATGTGACGAAGCTCAGGTATGCGAGCCAACGAACATTTTCACAGCTAGGTGATTCTTATTTTCTAAAGAAAGAAAGATACATAAACCAAACGTCATAAGCAATTCGCTTTAATCAAAGTATCAACTTTGAAGAGGCCTTAACGTTTGAAAAGTATGAGCAATCAATAACAGACGGAAAAAATAGCTAAGGCATCAGTGGAACTTGTTACACTGAAGTAATGGAGTGAGAAATTATTACTTTTGTTAAAAATAATTTATTAACATCCAGAAAAATTGAGAATTCATCAAAGAGCTGAGAAGTTTACATCATACAATTGTTGTCAAAAGTGAATAAGACTGTAACAGGCTGTGAGGGTATGGGAGGCGGCCTGTGAGGGTATAGCATGCAGCCTGTGAGGGTATAGCATGCAGCCTGTGAGGGTATAGCATGCAGCCTGACAGCATTTTATGCTGGATTAGCTTTATACAGCCATCCCTGAGTTGAATGAGTGAGCTACTTATTCACAGTCGCTCCAATACGCGTACTTTTGCCTGTATGCACCTTAGAGTTCTCAATATTAAATGCTTTTGGATTGAGGACACTTTTTTCATGGTGAGAACTAACTCGCTCACTCATAGTTACGTAAGTTCTGAATTCTTGTGAAAATCAGTCTTCATGTCGTTTCGGAGAGGCTATTTAACAATTTTTCCCTCGTACGTTTTAGAACATTACGAAAGCGAAATGTGAACACTTTGTTTGCAATCAGTATGGAACACTTTGAATACTGCACAACCAAGAGGTAAAATGCAACCGCCGCGGAAATTCTCAGCAGACTATCATAAGCGTTCTCGCACATGAAAACAGTCTCTTCTTTGTCGACGTATGCCGGAAATGACAGATTTGTTTTACGTGAGCGTTGTTCTCCTGAGAAAGTCTCAGCTTTAGGAGTGCGTACTCGCATGTAGCTGAGAGAGCAGCGTAGCTCAATTGCTACGCGTAGGGTCCTGAGGATACAAAAGCCGCGGGTCGTGATGCTTTTTGTACAAACGATACGTCTCTGCAGTAATTGTATGCCAACGAATTAAGAAGGCATGACTGTACTGTATAGAAGTAATCATCAAATTTGTACATTAAGTGCTCAAGTAGTGCACTAGTTTGCAGCAGAAATTGCATAGCTCACATTTTCAGCGGCGTGTTGCTGTAACTGTGCAGCACTGCGGTGACTGTACACAGCACTGGCCTGTTGTTGTAACTGTACAGCAGTGCGGTGACTGCACACTGCACTGCTCTGTTGCTGTAACTGTGCAGCAGTGCGGTGACTGTACACAGCACTGGCCTGTTGCTGTAGCTGTGCAGCAGTGCGGTGACTGTACACAGCACTGGTTTGTTGCAGTAGCTGTACGAGCTTGTATTGACTGGCGGCGTGGGAAGAGGGCAGCTGCGCTGTAGTGCATATATACACACACGTGGTGTCCGTGCTTGTCGTTGACGGCCCAGCACAGATAATTTGGGTGTCATTACTGGGCCCAGGCGGGTGATTGGCCCCACGTGTGCCAATACTGAGGCCCTCTTCCACTGCCGATATTGGCTAGCCAGCATATCGTAAGTTCGAGTCTCGGCCATTCACTCCATATTTGTCATAGCTTGATCTCTGCCGAGACCTGCATGCCATGTGGGGGCACAAGCCCGCGTTCTATGTGGGGGCACAAACCCGTATGCCATGTGGGGGCACAAACCCGCATGCCATGGGGGCACAAACCCGCATGCCATGGGGGCACAAACCCGCATGCCGAGTGGGGACACAAACCCGCATGCCGAGTGGGGACACAAACCCGCATGTCATACGGGGGCACAAACCCGCATGTCATACGGGGCACAAACGCGCATGCCATGGGGGGGCATAAACCTGCATGTCTTGAGGGGTACGACTTGCGTGTCATGTGGGGTCGTAAACCGGCATGCCAGGTGAGGACAAGACCTTCATGCCATGTGGGGCCATAAACCAGCATGTCTTGAAGGGTATCATCTGCATGACATAAACCGGCATGCCATTGGGAGGCATGACCTGCACGTCATGTGAAGTCTTGGGTTTCATGTTCAAGTGTTCTTATCAATTATATATTGATGCCCTTTTAAACATGTTTAAAACTTGATTATAATACATTTCCCTTTCAAAACATTATTATAAGTACATTTCCTTATTAAAACTTTAGCTTAGATATATTTTCTGTTTAAAATCTCAGTAAAAACAATTCCTGTTTAAAACTTTAGTATAGTAACAATTCCTGTTTAAAATTTCAGTATGAACACAGTTCTTGTTTAAAACATAAATCCTGTTTAAAACTGCAGTATAAACATTTATCAGGGCACCTTTTACGTGACGTCCTTGAACAACTTCTACTGCAAAATATCGTTCTTGTTGCTTCTGTTGCATGCGCAACTTTGATAGCATCTCTGCTCAAGCTTCACCAGCCACGACAACATTTTGAAGCCTTTGTATCAAAGTGTCAATAATCACGATAACATCCTAATATACTCTATGTTCAACTTCAATCAACAAAGGAACAACTTGAAAATATCAGTCGTTGATATAATAATTTTGATTCAACCTAATACTACCAAAAACCGTCGTGTAAGAACTAATTTACTTGTTTATAGGGTTGGGGTCACGCTCGGTGCCAGTCAGACTATCGAGGAGATAGGTCCCGTCCGTCTCCGCTGGAGAAATACTATTTGCTTTGACAATAAATGTAGTCCCGTCATTTTGGTCGAGTCGTGTGAACTATTATAATAATAATGATGTGTGAAAGATAACCAGTGAATTCTTTCACTTGTTGCAGAAGAGACATACAAGCACGCACAGTGATGATAGTTTGGAGAATGGGAAACATATGAGAGTTGAAGCATCATGTGATACATGATGACATGAAATCTATGATTAGAAACCCTCAACTAACTTTTTCAACCTTTCTACATGGCAATTACTTTACAGACATGAATTGTTCACAACATTTAAAGGAATTCGAAGGATTTCAGTCTGCATCGAACGGCAAGCAACGTTTTTGCTCGTGTGGTATTTTTCCTCCCCTTTCTGTGACGATCTTTTTTTTGTTGTTGGCTAAGCAGGACAACTTGCATCAAACAGGCTTTCTAAGGCCCAAATGATTGAAGTCTGAAGGAGTGAACTGCGTTTCATTCAGTACTTACAACTTAGCCTTTCGCGTTCCCAAAAGTCAAGGGTAATGAACACGAGCCCACATTTTTTATTTTCCATGCTTAAAGCTTTTACTCGAACACCGGCAACTAGAAGTCCGAATTAATCATTAATTAAGCATCTCTTCAGCACCAGGCTGCACGCTATCGAGATATCAAGCCTTCGTGAAAATTGAAGCGCTGAAATATAGATGAGTGTGAAGGTGCGAATGAAAGCTAGCGCAATAAAGCGAATGAGATAAGGAAAATGAGCAAAATAAAATGAACTAACTTTTCTCTCCCGTGTGATTCCCAACTCCAGGCAAGGAGCACGCCAGGTGTGTGCTCGTGTCCACAGGAAACTGTAACCTTTACACGTAATTGCGCGCTTCTGATCACTCGCTGGGGGCTCAGCTGTTGACATTCAGGGTAATCATCCTGACGGAGGCAGACAACCGCAGCCCCGCGCTCCTTTGTGCTGCTGGCGCTCGCAAGCGCTGCAGTCGCGCAGTCCATTGCGGCTGTAGAGTTGCGCTTGATCTGCGGACTCCTCGATGCTCGGCTTCCTATAACGCTGCCCCAACGAGGCGTTAGGGCAGGTAATGCGAGCACACACCAACTCCAGTCGGCATGATACGAACTCAAGATGTCATTAGGACACAGGCGCTACGAAGGCTATTATTGTCCATCGTAGGTCGATCATGCGATATCAGTCCACTCGAACGTATGCGTCTTGTTAAATAAGAGGGATTTATCTGGAATATAGGAGTGCAGTAGTTGGGATGGAGTGAATGAAATACAATTTGCTTTAAGTGTCTTTGACGAACTACCTCCTCCTTGAGTACTTAGTTTCTCTTCAGTGAATCTAGATTGTGTAAAAGATTCATTTTTTGGCTCGACAAATTTAGAAAGTGGGATATGACTCCTTTTACATGTAGTGTCTTTTTCTTCGCTCGCGAATAATAATCTATGTCAGAAAGCTTTCTATCTTTAGACATTCTACCCATAATTTTGCCACCGTGATTGAGCGGGGTAATTTTCTTTATTGTATGGAATCTGCTCTGTGCCTTGTAGGATGCAGCAGCTGCTCTGGGCCTTATCAGGTCCCGGAGTGCTCTGGGCCTTATCAGGTCCAGGAGGTGCTCTGGGCCTGGTCAGGTCCAGCAGGTGCTCTGGGTCTGGTCAGGTCCAGGAGGTGTTCTGGGCCTGGTCAATTATTGGAAGTGCTGCTGTACCAAGCGTTCAAAACCTGTTTTACTTTGTCTAAGATAGAATTCATACAGCTTTTTCAGTTAGCTTTAATCAAATGACTAAAAATGTACATTTGGGGCAGGCGGGATTCTTCATGTCGTACAACCATTAATAAATCATTCTCTGACCTTACTGTCCGGAATAAGATTTGAATATGGCCTCAGCGTAATATGTGATAAAATGAATAATGACTCAAATAATTTCGAACTAAGGACTGTCCTGACTACTAGAAGTCGTTACTTCTTTAGAAAAAAACGACTTGCCGTACAACGAGACCTTTGCTCTCCTAATTCGTTCATATAGCCCATCTGCATCGGATGCAGTTGTGCATGGAAGTACAAATGTTTCGTGACTTAGTCCACACCTTGGACGGGTCCTAGGCAATAATTGTTCAAGAGACATTCACCAGGCGCGCACTCCACAAATGAAAGCGAACTTCTTGAGGCCTTTACAGGGGCAGCCGCTGGCTGCTTCAGCCGACCATCCCACGTTCTCCGATCGATTACCTGGCGCTGCAGAAAAATATTGTGTTTCGTCGGGACTGCAAAACAAGGAAGCTTGGCTCTACTGTCCCTCAGTCGTCGTGGTGTCTAACTCTGTTATTCAAGTTCAGCTGTCGAAATATATAGGCGATCCTCGAGATATGACTTACTTATTTTATGCACCATTTAAGTTGTGTTTTAATTTTGGCCCCACGTGTTCGGAATATGTGCCCTTGAAGCGAGGGAGAATATTTCGAATACGTACCTGGAAGCTAAATTTTTTGAACACGAACCCAACGGTGCTTATTATGAGTACCGGGCTCCATGGTGTAGTGGTAGCGTCATGACCTCGTAACCGAGAGGACCCCGGTTCGAACTTCGGCTCATGAAGGCATTTTCCCGTTACTAGGAAGTACTTCCCTTGGAAAAGGAAGTTTAAGCCACACATCCCTCACCACACTAGTAGTTGTAAGGCATTGAGAACCCAACGGTAAAATGTGTTGGAATTATCAAAGGATTTTACGTCATGTCTCGAGCCTTGCCTGCGTACCATGAGCCTGTGAGCCAGGGCTGTGAAGGGTAACATTAACAAAGAGTGCGGGACACCAAGTCACACGCTTGAAATTTTCCCTGACGCGATTTGTTGAAGCTTCAGTTGGAACCAAACATCGTCGTTAATGTTGCACTGCATAAAAATTCTGTTCAAGAAATGGCTCATGCTAATATCAATTGTGATCAAGTGATAAGAGAGAGTAGTGCTGTAGATTACCACGCTTCAGGGACTCGGACTATTTAGCACCTAAAGAGAAGTGACCATTTAGAATGGACTCTAGAGAATAGGAAATCTACGTACGAGGTGTGTTCCCACATAGGATCCACTGAGTTTGAAAGGTGCCTACTGAGAGGATACATGTAACTGCCTCAAGTTTATAAAGCAGCCGTCGGGAAGATGAGAGGCATGTAGTTCAAGTTGCAAGCAGAAAATGTAAAAAACAGAAGTAGTCGAGTTCCCCAAGCGGATTACTGCAGGAAGCGGCACTTCAGAAAAGAGATATTTGTCCTCTATCGTGGTTTTTTGAGGTATCCACAATGGAGCTGTGAGAAAGGCTTATTGAATAAATGTACTTTCATTAGGTGAATAAGTAGGGTATAATGCTTGTAATAGGCACAAGACACTGATGAACATTCAAGGATCAAACTTTACCATCCGTTAACCTCATTTTCACGTTATTTTACCATACGCTTCAACCTTACACCTCTAACAGGTATACGTTTAGATATACAGGGTGGCCTGAAAGTAAGGTACCCTCACTGATATCGGTAGCACTGATACGNACTGATACGTTAACAAATGTTTAGGACACAATTTCATGAGGGGGTACCTTACTCTTGGGCCTTCCTGTGTAAGGGTAGGGACATGACATTTAGATCTCTGCGGTCTCTGATGAAGTCAACTTTAGAATTCATCAATTATTTTTAGTTTTCTTCTTGAAGAAGAAAGCTTCAAAGGACAAGCTGGTAAAATATATATAGATAGGGACAATACCATT
The DNA here is from genome assembly GCA_014899125.1 of Orchestia grillus. Classification (NCBI taxonomy): domain Eukaryota; kingdom Metazoa; phylum Arthropoda; class Malacostraca; order Amphipoda; family Talitridae; genus Orchestia; species Orchestia grillus. The sequence goes on from VOMN01007199.1 coordinate 7,813, forward strand.
TCCTCATTTGAAAAAAATTGATATAAACAAAAATAGCAAGGAAGATTTGAAAATTCCGCGGTACAGATTCAGCACATGAAAGGAAAAATTGCAACACAAAAATTTAGCAATAAAGCATTCAGCTTCAGTCAATTGCGACAGTCAGTTCCTTCATCTTGACAATTTACGTCCACGCGTAGCTCAAGTCACTCGATGAGCTCCGAAATACTGTCACATTTTCACTACTTTCCCCTCATTGCACAGTCTAATTTCAGTCTTTTACGCTGCTTAGACTTCAGTCGTTACCTACATAACGTGCTAGGTCATCTCCGGGCTGGAACGCTAAATTGATTCCAGTAAGCACCTGCTCTACAGTCGTGCTCCGCATGAAGCGGTATCAAATAGGACAATCATCAAAGAGCGCGGAAAATATGTGGGTCGTGAGACGCAAATAGAGTTTGTTATAAAAAGCAACACCGATCTGGCTTACTTGAAACAATCTAGCGCTCTATGCGCAGAACGACTGTGAAAGAGTTGTCATAACTCGAGCAACTTGACCGTAACTTTCGTTGATTGCAGAAGCCAAACTTCACAGCACGTAAACAAATCGACTAACAAACAAATATTTCGGACTCTCAGTAATATATGGATAATCTCGATGTTCAATGTTCATCTGAGCTTCATTTACAGGCACTGACAGGATACGAAATGTAGCTAGAGTTCTACAGGTGATTGACGTTTGAGCAAGTATCAAGAAAAATTACGCAAGTATTTTTTAATAGTTTTACGCTATTGAACATTAGAGAAGGTTCACCAGGCGTTAACTTTACAGCATGTAAACTCAAATAAATTTTCAACCTCTCAATTAAATTTTTTATGATCTTTACCATCGCTAACGAACAAATTTGAGCTAAGAACAAAAAGTTGATTTCAAAACTAGGTTGCATTTTCTTTCTTCGATTCGATCGATACTCGCACAGAACCTCAACATGTCTTCGCTGAGTATAACTATGTAATTCAATGTGGTTCAGCCAACTCTATTGCATTTCTCAAAACGAAAGTTAGACCACACTAACGTATTTGTGCATGGAGGAATTCTGCCACTATCTCATGGCGTCCATTTTCAAAGCGCATATTACACGACATGCTAGTATTGTTTTCTACATCGTAAGATTCTTTAAACATTGCCTACACAATTTTTTTTGAAATCTGATAACTGAAATATTTTTATCCTTTTCTTAAAGTAAGGTTTTCATAGATTTCTTTGGGTGTAAGTTCGAAATGCCCACGTCAAATGTCTCGAGAGGCTTGTCTTCCGTGACCTTCATTGACTATTTACGATAGACTTCAATAGCAGAATACTTTCGTTACCTGGAGGCCAACATAAAGCTTCAGCATTTTCTACATGTTGCAGCCGTAGCTCAGGCACCTATTTGATCCCAATCATTTCTTGATGTTGCATTTATTTTGGGGCGAAGGGGCAATTTGTCGCGCTGAGTAGGCCACTTGGTTCACTGGTCCAGCCTTTCTGGGCGCTGGTGGCCGCAGCGCACGTACGCCCTAGGCTTCGTACGCTTCAGAAGCGCTCAAATTGCTCGTCGTCCCATTCATTCGACTGACAAAATAATGGCTAAGACACACAGATACCATCGAGAATATATTGTACTGGACTCATCATTCTCCAGATTAATGAAATAGTCGGATTATGATTTATGTACGGGGAAGTATCTAGTCTTCCTTTGGACTCGGTCTTATCATTCGCGTGACAGATGAGCATGCGTGGCTCATCTGAATGTTCTGACTGTACCATTGATTCAAGTGCAACTGTTTCAAACTCACGCAGAAATAAGGTTTTGGACAAGTCGGTACTGGCCAAACCAGGTTGACTTTCTCTCTTTTGTTATTTCAGTCAGACTGGGTCCGGCGTTCAAAGTGATAGAAACTATGTGGCTAAAATTTTTACCAAACTTTGCATTAAGTTCATTTCCTAAGCATGAGTTTTTTGTCCTCGTAAGCTAGACGCCGACTTTAGGTCGATAAAGTTGATTTTAAATTTAGAGTTCGTTTGTTGAATAACTTTGCCAAAAGATGTGTTGTTTGTCACAGGAGTAAAATTTCCAGTAGAGTTTAATCTTCTTTTCATAAAAACAAGGTGAAACAAACCCTTAGAATATGAGATTATTTTATGATAAAATCGAATACAAACGAAAATGCGTCGATTCTAGAGGGTCCGCATAGAAGCGCCTTAAGGAAAGATAGTGCAGAGTATCATAGATCGTCCGAATTGATGGGAAGCAAGACTCTGCAGAAGACTTTGCTTTGTATTCGATATCTTTAGACTCCATAAATGTAAACTATCATCTAGACACTGGCTGTGTGTGAGATTGTAGTACGTCGTGTAGACTTCAGCCTCCAATTATGTCCAGTAATTGGAAATGGGCTGAAATATGTTCCTTTTCCAAATTGCTACAAGCAAATTATCGGTGTGATGGCTCGTTTTGGCAGATGGTCTCATGAGGATGATAATGATACTCTCATTGTGATCGAGGCTCATCAAAAAGCGAGGAAAATTATGGCCGGACCTCCGCGAAATTTTGGGATATCGCCTGACTCACCTCTGTTCATATCGCCTGGAACAAAGTGGAGGGTAGAAGTTACTGACCTCTGTGAGTTCGTTTGGTTAATGTGAGGAATAAATAAAAAAGAGATACGGGGAGTTATTGCTGCATTAATCTTTAAGTCGGACCGTCATGTCGTCAACAAGCAATATACTGGCCAGTTAACTGTTTGAAAGAAACGCATGCACATCAATAGTGATACATGGAAGAATCCATTATAAGGCTTCTAGTAACTAACATTTACTAGTCGTGAATTTGGCTGGTCTATTGTATACCTATAACATCTAAATTAAAAAAAATTACCGTAACAATGGACCGCTTTTTGGAAATGCAATGCAGATGAACTGCTGGAAAGCTGAGGAGTTAGAATCAGCGTTGCAGGCTTCATTTCACAACCTATCCATCATTGCATCACCTAAAGATCCTACGCTGTTTGCCGCCGTCACCGCTCTCCGAATATGTCAGGAATGCTGGAATCAAAGGCATATTTTCTAAAAGAACTTAGTAGCGTGATGCTTCGGGTGGGGTGCGGACTCCTTGAAGCTGTGCTCCACGATTTTCGTAATTGGCTTCCATTTTAACTTGCCGGAGAACTTACTCTGAATTGCAGCTGCAACTCTCATGGGGAGGTAAGATATCAAGCAGGAAGTCGCGAGGCACATAGCATAGTCTCATGTTCTGTAACATACATAGTATCACACTCAGTCTCACATACAGTCTCACACACAGTCTTACGCACAGTTTCACACACAGTTTCACACACGGTCTCACACAGTCTCACATACTGTTTCACACACAGTTTCACTCACGGTCTCACACAGTTTCACATACTGTTTCACACACAGTTTCACTCCCGGTCTCACACAGTCGGAGACTGAAGCCGGGTGGCTCCTACCGCACGCTAGCCAGACAATTGTCTGATCGATGAGACAATTGGGCGGGTGTCTTCCTCTGACACATATTCCTCGATTTACTTGCGAGTCTGGTTTCGTGCTGAACAAAAGTTTTCTTTTCCTAACCTGTCAAAATAAAGATTTTCATTGAAAGATGTGCCATGAAATAACTTCGGGTGGTACCTTCTCGCGGGTGTACTTTGTGGGCGGCTCTGTGCATTGAAGATCTTGGATAAAGACACCCACACAAACAAATGCACACCACACGCAAAAATGAGACCACACACACAAACAAAAACTCATCACACGTAAAAATGACACATCACAGGCACACATAAAGACACTCAACTCATAAAAAGACACTTCAAACATAAAAATTATACCACACACACTTATAAAGACACGCCACAGATAAAAAACACACAAAAACACACCACACACACAAACAGCCACTCCACACAAAAAAAACACACCACACACACAAACAGCCACTCCACACATAAAAAACACACCACACACACAAACAGACACTCCACACACAAACAGCCACTCCACACACAAACAGCCACTCCACACACAAAAAACACACCACACACACAAACAGACACTTCACACACAAAAAAACACACCACAGACACTAACAGCCACCCCACAAATACAATGCTCAACTCCGCTTCCGAGTTTCGAAGGGATTTACCAACATTATTGATAATTAAAGTTTCATGGCACCCACAGATTGCCGGTGTCGACTCGAAATTCCAAGTAAATTTCTTAGAGTTTTATTTACTCTGTAATTACAGAAAACTTTCAATATGTTAGTTGTGTGACAAAATTTAAACTCTGATGTTTCCTGCTACGTGCGTCAATCGTCATTCTTAATTTTTGCACTGTATTGAAGTCACTCATGGTTATAAATCTAGAAATTGTTTGCGTACTTTTATCAAAATCAACTAATCCATCTTTCGCATTATCATTAGATAAACATAAAATGAACTGACTCATCTGTTGAGTCAACAGTAGTTTGCAGAAACAAAAGGAGTTACGAGTGTGTAACACAAGTGTAATAACTAAAGTTTTGGGAATGTTACAAAAAGCGAGCTAGACTCTCACGTACCCTATTAAAAATCAGCGCACTTAATTTTGCAGCGTTCACTGGCCAGCAGTGCAGCGGCAGCGCAGTGGTGCGGTCGTTATGTCCGCTTTAGAACATTATTACCGAGATCTGCAAGCGACCACTTGCCGATAAATTGCCGTTGTAGATGATCTGCGCAAAACTGCCAAAATACGTCAGAAAACTACCATCGCTGCAAAGAACTGCTCAAACCCTACCGCGCAGCTGCACTAATATTTAACAGGTTTTCATACTGCTACACTGATGAACTTGACCCTGTAATGACCAGCTTACTTCTCAAATGAACGAAATATTACCTGAACAATCGTTCATATTTCATGTACTTGGATGAAACAATAAAGACCTGGTTTTGAATGAAACAATAAAGATCTTAAGACTGAACTGGACTATTTCTATGTAGTAGTAAATAAACTTGAGCACTATAGCTTAACCCCGTAAGTACCATGCACAGCCATCCCTGGCTGTGCATGGGGTTAAGCTACAGTGCTTAGTTTTATTTACTACCTTGGCCCCACTCAAGGTGTATTTACAGGTACATATGTATGTTCAATTTTTGTCAGTTCGAAAAACGACACTTAAATGAAGTAGGAAAGTTTTTAAAAGATTAACTCCAGGGAACATATGAAGTGATCCCGTAACTCCAATGTGGGTCTGGGGAATTATTCAACTAGAGGGATACCGTGGAAAAGGTTTTTGTCCTGAAATTTTTGGAATATAAATTTGCTCCATATTTTTAAAGCCCTGAAGAACAATTTCTTAGTAACGGCATAAAATGAATTAAAACTTCAATGTCAATTCTTCTAGTGGGGAATTCTCTAATTTCTCAACCTATATTCCCGCTCATCCTCAAACATGTTTCTAGCTTTGAAAATTAGATGTCCATGTAGACTAACTCTGCGTGATTTCTTTGACGGCTAAGCCAATTACACACACACACACACGCACATGCAAGAATATACGAAGCCAAAACATTGTTTTTCTCAGTCAAGATTGCGATTGAGGAGGTGATTGCACCAGTACATTACATCGAAGGACTTCCAGCACGTCATCTCGTCCCTCCGTCACTCGCAAAAAGAGCCCTCAAACCACAGTCATTTGTTCAAAACTTGAGACTCTTCTTTCCTTAGTCTCAAGAACGCGTTGGTTTGCCTGCAGTTATCATTTGCTGCACGCTCTCTATACCGACTAATAAATAAGGCGACTCTAATTATTTGAGGCCAATATTTTCTCTTCGGTGAGTTCTTCAAAAGTTGACGTACGAGTATGCTTGATTTTCTTGATTGTGTGTTGCTCAAAAATTGACGTACGAGTATGCTTGATTTTCTTGACCGTGTTGTCTGTGCCTGCGGCGCTAGAAATACGATAACTCAAAGTGATCAATATTTAAATTAAGGTTTACTTGATTTACAGCACATTGATCGCTCCGACACATGAACGAGGGGCTAGGTTCACCGACCGGAACGCCAATCATTTTCTATACCTTAGTCAAATGATTGGCCTGCAAAGCAGCGATGATAGCGAACAAATGAAGCAAGATATACTCCATGCATAATGGAGCAGGTAGCTCATGATAGTCACGGTGTTATAGAGTCAGTAGTCGGTTAACACGTCGTAAAGCCTCGACTGACGAGGGCTTTATTTATTTTTAAGAGGATACTAAGTGTGAGGTCTCGCCTTCATGCAGAATTTGGAAGCCAAAGTCCCGGGCCGACTCCTGCGAGCGTACGCGTGGCTCCTCGACTGACGGCAGCGAATGAGCTACAACAGAAATTTTTCCTCGAGGTGATACTAAAATTTGAGTCCAGGGAGTGAGTGCTTGAGCTTAAGGGAAAGATCCTCCCGTCTCACAGTAATAGTTTAATGTGAACATAGTGACCGTTTATCTTAATCATGATGGCTCAAATAGATGATTACCCAGTAATTACTGACTACTAGTACCATTGCTAGTAACATCAGCGTTACAAAAAATCCTGTTATTCATAATGCTGTTAAAATATTGATATCTCGTCTAAGCCTATTCCACAAGAACGTTAAATTGTTACAAATCGAACGTTTTTAACAGAAGATTTTTAAATTTGAATGAATACTTTTACTCAGGTGCCGCACCCTGTACGTCCAGGGGGACTCGCAAAATTGTACAGCTCACTTTAGTAGATCAGTAGTTTGCTTTAAGCTGCTTCAATAGAAGAGAGCTATCATAAATTTAGCAAAATGAGTCTAAAATGCATTTAGTGAAAGCAAGTGAGCTTAAATCGATTTTATATCAAGCGAATTGTTCTTATTCTAAAGTGGGGCGTACGTTTTTGGAGCACTCTGTATTCCTTCAATTTTCAGCACTTTCAGTGGAGCAGCAACACTTATCTCGTCATTCTCCAACTGTCGCAATGAAAGTACAGGATAAAAAAAGATGGGTATCAACACAACTTGCAGTTGGACGGATGTGAAGCTCATATACCCTCATCTGCAGTACAACTCATGTACTTTAATCGCCCATAAAATTCGTACACTTTACCGATAAAAATGTCGTATTCTCTTATCGAAAAATTTACCAGCAATGAGATGATGTGAATTTTTCAGTAGATATGTTGGTAAGCACCCTAGCGCTGCTCCTCAACATTTTCAGCTGAAATAAGAACTTAAGACACGGAAGTTTCCAAAAAGCAAGTCTCCTATTATATTAATCAGGCAGCCATATACGAGTTACTGGCAGTGTTCGAGATCAGGTATTTAGTGAAATGGCTAAACATTTTTGCTATTTTTTTAAATGACCGGTGTATTCAGGCGCTTCATGAAATGTCTAAAATTTCCAGGCATTTAGTGAGAAATGATAAATCCACTCAGTCATGTTAGGTTAGATTACACTAGGCTAGGCTAGGTTAGATTAGATTACGCAACTAGTTTGATATGAACCTCAAAATTTCAACCATGTTGAAATGACCGACACTGTTATATTCGTAACATACCATGCTATGTTTTACCTATGCTCTTTCCTCTGTAAATGAATCACCGAAGCCCAGACGAATGGACTCCTTGCCGCACAGTAACACCGATCTGTGCACATCTGTCGAGTCTTGTGACACGTTCTCGCAGATTCTCTTGCGCAGACCAAGTTGCCACCGCGCCGCTGCACAAAACACGGTCGGGCCGTCAGTGTGTCGAATAGAGGCACCTTTGTACGACAGGTCCTGATCTGATGCGTCAGTTATTGACAGCCAGGGCATTTGAAGCGGAAATAAAGCTTCATTCCAACTGGGGTAAAATTTTTAAATTCTATCTATGCTCTAAAAGGACTAGAAAAAGCATCAGGGCGCTATTTTATAATCCTATGAAAGTCATATGTCTTCCAAGATAACTTCGATTTGGTAGCCTAACAGGACAAAGTGAGTAGTATGAGCAAGATCATGTCATAATATAAATTTCTTCGCTATCAATGGCACGGTCGAACGTGACACAGCTACGCATGCCGTAGAAATGGCTGGTAGTCGTCAGGCAGATACAGATGATGCAGATCCCAACTATTCAGGAAAGACAATTGATGCCTCACCGTCAGCATCGAGAAACGAGAAGAATGTTTTAGGTTGGAATCATAAGTGTAATTTTCAGCTCTCAAAAATACCTCATAATGCTTGTAAAGATAGACTAAAATTTCTTCAGTGAACAAATGTCCGTTTCTTTTAAACTGCACTGCAGATAGATAATCAGCTTTATGCTTCTGTCTTTTGGGATGAAGATGGATTTTCAATAAGGGAGTGTGTAACAACAAAGTTTTAGTGCTTTCAAAAATGATTGAATGACAGTGGGCTCAACGCTTAGAAGATGTCTAATCAGAACTCTTTAAATCTTGAATTTTATTCTAGAGGAAACCTTCTCGCAGTGATTGCAATTATAAAGATAACTTGTGCCGAGAATAAACAACACATTCAATAGCCTAATCTTCTGGAACGTTGTTACCAAATTTCAGTTTCAAGTACCATCACCTTAATAAGGATAAAAATTACCACTTGCTGAAATCAAAATCGTGAAAATTATAAAAATATTTAAAGATTATGTTTTTTACGAAGCAGCTGGACTTAGATTTTTAAAAATATATTTTGAGTGATCATTGGCCAGGCTGTGTTTGTAAAACATTTAGTAGATGAAGTGTTTTGTTATTTACGTATAAAGGATCGTAATAAAACTAAAGTACTGCATCGAAATGCCCCATTCATATAGTCAGAGTTACTTCTAAACATCAGACTACCCTGAGAATATCCTCATACATGTAATTTAGTCGTCTGAATGTATTTTTCATTGACGCTGTTAGGAATTGCTGCAGTGTACACGATGTAGTTTAGATGTCATGTCCATGTAGAGAATACATGTGGTACAGTGACAGCATATATTACTATGTACATTGTAGGTGATTCGAAACACACCGTTATTCAATTAGTTACTATGCCGAAACAGGTAGGGCACCGTGCTTTCATTACAAGATGAGGTATGAATGGGCGACTCGGTTCATCAGCTGCTGTATTCCCAGGCATAGTAGTGAGACCCTCGTCCTCTACGGGCGCTGTGAGGCAGGTGCTGATATCGGCAAGTAAAACAAGTCAGGATTTGATTTTGTTTTTAACGTTGTCGATTAATCGGTAGAAATTTCTGAAACTTTCGTTGTATCATGTGAACAAAACGCTGTAAGAATTTTTGATGAAAGCTTTACTACTGTAGAATTGAATATATGAGTCTCTATCATAATGAAGGAAATTTTGCGTTCCATCGCCAGAGTTTGAAGGCATAAAATGGAGCTTAAGAACTTCACTACCTTGATCTTATATTCAACTATGCATCTCACCCCTCAGGTCATGAGCTAAAACACGCAGCAAAAAGCCGCCCACCTTCTGAAATCTTAACACGCAAAGCTCAGTCTTGTCTACATAGTATTGGTATGCTTGATGCTATTAAGGAATTCTCAGCATTTAAACTATGTACTTTTTATCACGTGTGTGTAGATCGGCTGCGTGATCGAGCGCAAGACGAAGGAGCGTTTTTCAGTAGCTGCCGCCAGCAACAGAAAGAAATTCTTTATCTCTCGGTAGGAATCCAGCAATCACTGCGACTTGGTTGGGAAAAACACCCAAAGCTGAGATTTTATTGCTAAGGTGCATGAAGTACAATACCCATCTTTAAGTTATCACTATTGCGCACGTGTATGGAAGCAGAATATTTGAAATTTTAATACAGTTAATAGATTAATTCAGAATTACTGCAGTTTGGTCAAGTTTCCATATTTAAATGGACGCCTTCTGCTCGAAAAAATTATTCCTGTTCTCAAAGCAGATTCAAAACTACATGTGCAGTAGTCCCATTATTTGCACTTATGATAATATTAACATGAGACACTAATCAAAAATATGATTTTAACTTTTCAATAAACCTTTATCCTGACTCGTGGCTTACACTTCAAGCTTAAAGAGACTAAGGCACTGGTAATCATTTGAAGCTCGGTGCGTGGTGTAGAGCAGTTGACAAAGTTGTCTATTAGTCGCTGACTCTCTCATGTGATGAATTGGTACTGTTTTATCCTGTGGAAATCATCGGCAACATCTTGACTATCAGTATATTAACTGAAATTTTAAATGAAAAGATTACTTTTCATGTCTTATTATGTTAAAGATGAACTAACGTGACTTCCTATCAACAAACAAATAAATTCTCTTTGCTACTGAAAAATTTCAAATTTTCTCAGGCCACCAGTAAATGAGGACATGTTATTTCTCAAAGTCGGAAAAAATGCCATTTGAGCTAGGGAAAAGAATGAGAAGTTATTCATTACAGAACTAAAGTTCCAGAGCGTGTTAGTCCTCCGGTGAGGAAGTCCCGGGTTCGATGCCTTTATTAGAGTGCTTTCCTTGGAGAAGGAAGATTTGAACACGCTGTTCTTGAGAAGGCAGCACACCAGTGTGGCCTAGGACGGGGTACATGAACTGCCTTCGAGGTATCCAAGGTGAAGAAGAGGGAGGGCCACGCTGCCAGCTGAGC
>VOMN01007201.1:0-36176 GCA_014899125.1 Orchestia grillus
ACTGATTAACATTGATAAAAGATAACACTTCAGACTGGTTAGGGGACGACTGATTAACATTGATAAAAGATAACACTTCAGATTGGTTTGAGGACGACGGATTAACATTCAAAAAAAGCTAACACTTCAGAAGTTTAGACGAGGACGTGCGGGCGAATGAATTAAGTCGTGATCCAGACTTCATTTGCTCATGTCCGTTGAACGATCAAGTATCTAACGCAATTTCTTAATTAAGATTGTTTTGCATTTGAAGATCGAAAAATAATCACAAATACTGCATGGCATATCAAAATATATTTCAAGTATCAAGCCAACCTCATATGCAATAATAATATCAACCAAGAATTCGGCATTGTGATTTACTTTTAATGCAAACACAGCTGAATAGAGCCCGATTGGCACTAAAATGCCAAACCTGATCATCTTGGCGCTGACGCGGATTACCGCGAGATGGCACGACACCCTTCTGGGTAGAGGACTGAGGTACTCTATCCCTCATTCCCTGCCTTACCTTATTGGTGAGACCTGACACAATGCCCTTATTCCCCACGCCTTACCTTTTTGGTGAGACCTGACACAATGCCCTTATTCCCCGCGCCTTACCTTATTGGTGAGACCTGACACAATGCCCTTATTCCCCACGTATTACCTTTTTGCCCAATGTTGCCCAAGTCGCATATTGTCATTCTACTTTCACCCTCTCCGCCCCATGATGTGATCATCAGTAATATTGAGATATGTGATTCACAAAACACAAACACCACCACGCCGAGCAGTGAGCTAAAAGGGGGTAATCCCGTAGACCAAACGCGGATGTTCTGTCAGAACAGCCCGTTTGTCCGTCCAAATTGCAGTACGACGTCCGCAAGAGATCCCAGGATAAGAAACCTTTTATTGTCATCGAAAATTCCAGTCAATATCTACTTCATTGATATAAGATAAAATGCCCCTCTACATACACATTGCACACTGTGCAGTGTTACCACTCCAATATATACTTCATATCCTCATTTTCAGTTTCATTTCGAGAAAAAAGAATCGTAGATATTTGGTCAACCGCTGCGCACATATCTTTGCTCAAAATTTGAAGATAAATTTATTCCAGCTTCTCGACTAGAATGCCGATGAAATTCTGAACATTCCAGTTTCAATGCCCCAACCTCCGGTGGGACGGGGAGCCGTCATCCCACTACGAATATTGAACATCAAACTTCATCAGGCGGCGCCTCAGCCCAGGCCGGTATTCATACAATGGATCTTGCGGCGGAATAAATGGATCAAACCTTGATAGGAATCCCTGCGCGGCTCACCCAAGTGTTTGGTTAAAGGATCAAGGACGGCAACCCAAGGCGAGCTAAATCGTTCTGGTCACACAGGAACAAGCCGACATGGGCTGCATGAGGAGTAGTTCGCTCTACGACACGACAATACGTACACTACATAGCGGCTCTCAGAGACGCCGTGCAAGTACTCTGAACGCAGTGCTAGTACTCTGAATGAAGGGAGTAGATCAAAGTTTCTTGGTAGGACTGTAATGATTCGATTCGTCAGGAGCTTGAATAAGCGTATACAATTGGCGAGACGAGGATAGCGAGAACCGTCACGGCTTGTTTCTTGAGAGCTACAGGAAGCTACTGGTGCTAGTGAGTAGTGAGTTAGCCTTAGCTTTTGGCAATCAATTAAATATCAAACAAAGAGCGCAAGCCTTACGACGCACGTCATGGATGGTAATGTATGGAACATTCGGTCACGATACTCCGACGGTCTAAGAATCGCGCGTACAATTATGACAACGTAGATGTGCAAGTTTTGGGGCTTCAGTTGTGGGAAGTCAACCCATTGATGGCGAAGGGTAAAAACTTTTGCCACGTTAGGCATCTGCATTCTTTAGGATATTTATATTTTACCTGGTTAATGATCGCGTTTCAACATTCTACTGCAAACGTGATGCGTAAGACATGTACCTGCCGCGAGCTACTAAGTCATGCTTCTTTATTAAAAATAAGCATAAACACGCAAACACTAAACAACGAAGAGGGTTAATTTTCTGAGAGAAATAAATTCGGATACGAAAGGGTTCATGTTAACAACCACAAATTTCTAAAGAAATGACACCTCATATGAGGCTGCTGCATGATATTTAGACGAAAGTTGGGCTGACATCCCGCACAATGCACTTACGGTACACACGTCACGCTCTCATACCTGGTGCACCCTGCCCTGAACACCGCTATACACACGCTCTAGCACCTGGTGCAGCCTGCCCTGAACACCGCTATACACACGCCCCGACACCGCCAAAGCGCCATTGCGTAAGGTGAGGCAGAATTAGGACGCAAAATGTAGTCCGTTTTCCATTATTGGATATAGCCATCAGCGCTACTCGTGGGAGGAATTTATATATGTTCTGGTTTCATATTGAAAAGCACATTGATTCTGGTAATAGCTCCCTTGTTTTTCAAAAGCGTTTATTGTTTCTACCCCACCCTTTCCCTTGGATACCTTGGAGATGTTTGGCCCTTCACGCCCGGGCCACACTGGGGTGCCGCCGCTTTGTGTGTATGGCGTGCCTTCGCATATCAGCGAGCTGTTGAAGGAGACCGTTTCCCTCTACCGTTTGATGATAGTGGGGCAAGGGAAGCGATTCAGGGATAGTTTGTAGAAAGTTATCCTGCTTCGTCTTGAAGACGTCCAGGGAACCATCGAATTCTCTCAGATCGTTAAGCAGAGAGTGAAAGAGTTTGGGTCCCATCACAGCGAAAGACTGTTCATGTCTAGTCCGAACGCTGCCAGCCGCCATCCAGCTTCACGATGTTTTCTCTGGTGCCTGGATTCCATTAGTGGATTCCTTTAGTGAATTGAACTTTCCCCCATCAAACAAACACGATGAGAGCGTATAATTTTTTTCCAGTTAATGGCAGTACTGACACGTTCAAATGTTCCTCGACCATCAAACATCGCTACATCAACCGCCACAACTCTGTGTAGGTCACAACTGTAAATCACGCAAACTATCTCCATCTCCGTTTTAAAACCTGCCGCTTATTTCACAAATGAACTCTCCCAATTCACGTTGAATGTGTTTCTTCGACCATTGTTTATCTTTTCCCATTAATGCACAAAGTTGATTCCCCAATAGCTCGCTAATTTTTCAGAAACAGGTCGTTTGTACAGGGTCATTTGTATCAGATATAAAATTGGGAGGAAAAATACTGTCCAGTAACTAAAATAGATGCGATTCCGTAAACTGTGGGAGTCAACGTCAGAGGTATCAAAAATTGAAATTATGAAATAAAATAGTTTCCTGTCACTTTTTAATTTCAGGCATTCATGCATAAAATATTTATGCACAAAAATATGAAGGCATTTTGTAACGAGTAAAACATTTTTTGTCATTACCTCTTGACAGCATTGTTCTTTTTCGGTATTATTACCATGGAGTGCGTACCCGTCTAACCACGTGCACTACGCAGTAATGTGATGTTAACTGCCGCTGACCACGTGTGCTCATGACAACCGCTAATCATGTAAGTAAAAGTTCCGAGATAGTTGAGCAGCATAAAGTCACAAAATTTTCTCCATAATTCTGCGCCTGTCTGCAAACGAACACAAGTCTGATGCTCTCTTGTATAACCGAATGGTCTTTTGGGACCAGAGAAGTGAGAAGACTTTGCGTAGAGAATATATACTAATCTCATGTAATGAAATAAAGGGAAGGTTAGAGAATAATACAGAATAATTTAAAGCAAGAACAACGCATGATCCCAGAAAAGCTCGCCCTTGAGCAAATTGGCCCGTACGTAGTTATGATTTTCTCTTTAGCCATCCTGCATAGTAATCAAAAATATTATTTTCTTTCCAAACTTGGCTCTGATTCACAGTCAAAAAAAGCATCCACGTAAGCCCCATGAAAATATTCTCCCTGGGGATCCTGCAGCAACCTCTCATCGCACGTACCGAGAAAATTCACCCTCAACATCCCACGGAGAAGCTTACACTCGCACGCCTAAAAAATATTCTCATTTATTCCATCCAAAAATCTGCGACCCACCAGGGAAAAATCTACCCTCGCCATCCACCGTTGAAAAAATCCCTAAGAAATAAAAGCGCGAAGAACAATAAGGGCTCAAGAGCATTTTGGTCGGCAATAGGCTAGAAACGAGCAAGAGCTTCCCGATTGGCTGACCTCGCGGGAAACCTAAAAAGACAATTCGGATGCCACTCGCAGCCCACTCGTTCCATCCGAGCGGATACCTCTGCCAGCGTCTGCAATACAAACCGCCGTCTTCGACCGAACACGGCCGTCGCTAGCGCGCGTGCAGCTTGCGGGGCTTTGTCAGCTGCGCCTTCAAATTATTGACAAATTTTCTCGAGCCTCCTGTTTAGAGCGATGGACAAAATGAAAATCCCTGCAATAGAAATAATAGCGGAACGAAGCGGTAATACCAGAAGGCTTCATTTAGTTTTATTTTGCGCTCATGATCTCAGGCGCAGACTTATTCAACTGCGGGCAAAAGAACAGCTCGTAAGAATAATTCGAGACACAGGCTGAATTCTAATTCTGAGCAATGAAATTATTTTTTGCCATCTAAAAGGTATACCTCGAGTGTTTTCAACGAATTGCTTGTCAATTTACAAATATAAAAACGATTTGGTAGGGTTTGAAACTACTGATACTCTTCCTCTATCACACGTGACAATGTACAGGAGGGAAAACTGCATTTACAAAATCTTTAAACTAGGTATCAATACAAAATTCAGTATTTAAAATATTCAGGCCCCCAGGTATGAAAATGGAAAGAAGCAAAGTAGGCACGAAAGATAGAACTCCCTATTGTTGGGTAAGAACAGAATTCATCGATGCAACGCTCACGGGGGCTAGAGACGGGGTTTGAAATCAAACATGGAACGTCAGGCAAAAAACATGGGAAAATTGTACAAGATCATCAATCTGAAGTACATTCCACGAAATTCAACAACGCATGTATAGGACCAGTGCGGGAGTGTTGAATGCAGACGTGCGAAAGTTGGTTACGACAAATGCAAAAATGGCGTGACAACGTAAAATTTAATGTATTCCCTGCGCTAAGGAATTTCTTGCTTTACGGAAGGTCATTCTTGAAAAAAAACAATCTCTGAAATTCAGGAACCCTATTATCACGGAGAACCGAAATCGACTCCCAAAAGAATCGAAGATTTAGCTAGACAAGTCTCCATCACGTCTGATTATAGGATGCAAAACACCGACCAATGAATTCTACGAACAGTTGCGCTATCTTGGAGACGTTTGAAGACTGCTTCGCAGTTTGCCGCGACACGATAATACGGACGATAGGAGGCACAATTGGCCGTAACCGACACCAGTTTGGATCGCACGCTATGTTTGGCATGAAGACATGACTGTGTTTTGTGTAGAGCCCTCGGAGGCCGTTCGTTCACACCGAGCGTTTGTGGAGGAGCATAAGGAATGGTATGCATAAAACATGGCCAGACACTCTTTGCATAGAAACACAGGCGCTCGAGCACGGCGCATGCGAAATTGGCCCCCGAGAGAGGATGACAGACACACTGAGCGGGTTTCGGAAACAGAAGAGGCATTTTAACCGAGAAAGGAAAGACGAAATAAGGGCACGAGGATAAGGAAGAACACAGCGAAAACGATGAAGCCAAACGAGGAAAAGGAAGAAAGAGGAACGGTGGAATTAGTGAAAGCAGACAAGGAACAAGACGAAACAGTAAAGTGAAAGAGGTGTTAAGAAGGAAACAACAAAAGAAACATAGAAATGAAAGAGGGAAATGTCATAGAAGGGAAACTAGCCGACGAAGGATATGAAGAGATACGCAAAGCTCCATAAAAAGCAGGGCAAACACGCCTGTGACTTTCGCCCGTCACCAGCGGAAACAAGAATTTGTACCCAGAATTTCGAGTGAGAACACGAACATACGAAACTTTAAAAAATGCATAGATTGCATGAAATCGCTTAGAAATGGGCTGACTTGCGATTAAGTTGGAATTACAGAATAAAATGTTAACAGGTGTTGAACATAATTTGATTTCACTTTAAAAAGCAACGGAATTTCAACAGTTTCAAAGCCTTTCTTTCCTTCGAGAACAGTTCAATTTTATGTACTCCATAAATCAAGCAATTTATAGTTCATTACTCGAGGACCTCCTACACTGGCATTCTACAGCGCTGTGCTCGTACGAAAATCATGTTTCAGTAGCCTCTTCACTCCAGTCAACCTTATTTTTTGCAAATAAATTCCGATGTCCATTTCTACACTTGGTGTGTTGGGTATTCATTTCCATTCAGGCTGAAAAAAATGGAAATGTTCATTTTCACCCAAACGTCTCGTTATCCTCCTGCCGACACCATCAACTTATTCACGATATAAATGCTTGAATATAACCTATGTGTCGTACGAATGGAAAATATAGACAATGAAAGAAGATGCGCTTCTAATTAAGGAAGTAAACCTAAATAGATGAACACCATGGAAAGTAAACTTAGTGAACACGAGGCGCAAGTGAAGATGGTGTATAAAATCTCTAATGGAGGATATTTTGTGACGCTTGTATGCTTGTGAAGCTTGCATGCAAGAACTGCGCATAATAGAATGAACCAAAACGGGACACACCTTAACATGGGAGTAAAGCAAGACGATCAACACGAAGAAGACACAAATAAAGAAAGATTCGGTGCAAGAATAGAACATGACAATTCAATACATGGAGGACTGCAAAAGACATCCAAACACCATAGAAATACATTAAACGAGCTTACGATCGCAAATAGAGGACTAGAGGACGTCGCCTTCTCTACACGCTCGTAGCGACAGGGTAAACAAGGGTTGCCACCGTCAGTCGCTCCCCGCCCGGGGCATGTGCGGGCTGCAGCATCTCAAGTCAATAAACGAGTAGTGTAAATTAAAGTAAACTGTGTATATACGTCACGGCCTTTTGTGAGAAAGCCTCGCGTAAGTCAACACAAAGCGTTTGCTAAGGCCATGCGAAAAAGAATAAGAAGCCAAAAAACGTAAGCCCAAAAGTAGAGAGAAAGCATAAATTTTGATGCAATTCTTGAACTTAGGAATTTAATGCTTGACGGAAGCTCATTCTTCAAGAAAAACAAATACCTGAAGTTCAGGAACCCAATAATCACATGCGATTATAGGGTTCCTAAATTCCAGGTTCTCTGCAGAGAAGCGAAATCAACCGTGAAAAGAATGGCAGGTTTAGCAGAGCTGGCCCGAAACGCGTCGATTACGGGATGCAAAACACAACCAATAAATTCCATGAATTCTGCGTAATGAACCGAGAGCAGACACCCCAAAAACGCGTAATTGACTTGCTGCCGATAACCAGGAAGGCTGTTTATGCAGCAAGCTTAACCGTATCTCAGGCTCTCAAAACAAACTTTTTTAAAGTTTCACGATGTCGACTTTTTTGAGACTCACGCTTCGTAACGCAAGATCAAACCACGCCAAAAACTATACGAATCAATCGTCAGCAGCGCATCTTTGTCATGCAACATATATTGAGCTGGAAAGAGAACATCAAGCTCTGAGCAGTGAAGTCTCGTACTGTGGACACATTTGATTGGAGCCTTCGAGTTCTTCACGAACTTCAAGAGCCGAATACAAAACAATATTAATTGACGGGAGGCTCCTAATCGCCTCCGAGAAGCTTTTATTCGACGTTTTGTTAGCTTGGAACTTCAAAAATATCGCGCGTTAGCAGAGGTACATATAAGGAATTCATTTTATTTATTATGATTTAGTCCCTAGCCCCAAAGGGGATCTCAGGAGAACGGAAAGGTGGGATCATTTAAAAGAACTGACTTTACAAAACGTGGAATTTATACACAGGTGTGTTTCCACGCAAGATTCCCTTCGCATGGAAACATCAATTTAAGAAAGAAGAAGAATAGATACAGAATAATCGGTCCTTACGTATTATCGGGAGGACTTTTGATTTTTACTTTTTCTTTTTTTTTGCACAGGGTTTGTTGGTTAGTATGAAGATTTTTGATTTAATAAACGCGCACTGAGGAAGAGGCTGTTGTGTTCCTTCAGGAGAAAAGTATCTTGCTGGCTGAACGAATCTGTCCGAACAATCACAAAATGAAGCTCTACTTTGGCTCGCGCATTTTCTGGCAATGTAACGTCAAGTCATGCAAAAAGAAGGTGAATATGCGAGTGAACAATTGGTTTGCCGACAGTCGGAATTACAAATGTAATGGTTAGGTTAGGTTAGGTTAGGTAATTCCGGTTTTTTTAAAGGTCCTCCCGATAATACGTAAGCACCGAATAATCAGCGGAGAAGGAATAAAAGGGAAAGAAGCAAACTAAGCATACAAGATAGTCCCAAAGGCGTAGCTATAGCTAAGGTATTACATACCTGGAAACGTTACAATCAAGACCACTCACTGCACTATTTCTTTCACGTAGCAGCGCACGCGTCTTGCGTCACACTTACACGTAGCTTCGTTAAACATTTCATTTAAATCAAAAATCAATTTAATATTTATGAGTCTTCAAATGGAGGCATCTCGTTTGCTCTACAAAGTTACCGCCTAAACCTTGAATATGTTTCGCATGCACATGCTAGTAGTAATGCATCAACGTGCATATGTTGATATTTGCAATAAATAATCTACCTTAAATTTGGAAGCAGAAACCCCTTTTGTTTCGATATTACCTGTTATAACCACGGCCAAGCATATCTTCTGACCGAGGGCAACACAATAACAAAATTGCTTCCAAATTACTAACATATTTGAACGCAATAAATCATTTTCTTTTTACGCAGAAAAAATCGCGTTTAGGTGCGCATACGCAAACACCATTCCCGTTTCATCGCGTGGAGCTTATTTCGAGACGAACACTCTGCAGGATTTGCCTATACATCCCGGAGCGCATACTTACATAAACCATTTGTGGCACGGAATACATGAATAATAACGAGGTGCTTACGAACAGTCGCTTCCTATGGAAATGGAGCGCCACTTGGTCGCCGGCCGCAATGTGCGCGTATTGAGAACGCGACGCTGGTGACTCCTGCATAACCTTTCACGTTGTCAAATGAAAAAAACAGTAAAATCGATAAATACAAAAGCAGGCTTCATTCAAAAGATTCTGGTTTTGAAATGCTTGGAACCACACGACGTATCAGGTTTTCGAGCTACTCTCCGCGTATCAGGATTGAAAATTACTTGACCGGCGCGCGGTCGACCGCATTCTCTACACAAAAAAGTTGTTGAAGTTTTAAAACTACGTTGGTACCCTATAATTGATTATACCGGATTAATAACCTACTCGCTGAAGTAGTACTTAATTTTAATCATGATGAATACAAGAAATCCAAAAAATAATAGTCTAAACCTTTTGTAAGCGACACAAAATTTGGTCATCAATACGCAAGGCACAAATATGTTTATTTTGGTTTGTTCGTTTGTTCCAATCAACTTCTGAGCCTGTCATTCAGTACAGTTCATGTACATCGACGTCATATTTTTCGCTTTCATTTACTGTTTTGAGCCACCAAGCACAACTGTAATCTCAACCCACTGCACATACCTCCTTTCAACGGATGACAATTCCCCCGTCCTACCCAACGTTCAAAAAAACAAAATCCACAGCATACCCCCTACCCAGAGGACAACAAAAATATACATAGGATCAAAAAGGTCAGCGCGAAGCTCCGTAGAGCACAGGAGGTCGCGATAAAATGCTGTAAATATTTTCAGACTCAACATCACACGGACGTCGACAGCGGCGCAACAAGATGCTCACGTGCAAATCACCGCTACCATTGCCGTCACAAGCGGCCAAAACTCGCGGGCGAGTTCCAACGTTTTTTCCTGCGAGATTGCGCGCTATGAAGCACGAAATGCGGCGCTCCACCCAAGCTCCTGAGCGAGTCGACACCGCACACACGCCGACAAAACATGCACAACCAACACCATGTCTTTTCGGCACCAGCCCGAGACCGATTGCTTAATTAGCCTATCTTCAAAAGATCTTAAAAAGCCAGGCCCGTCATTTCCTTCTTGGCTGCCACTTCCTCTTTTGTGCGGTTTTTCTTCTCGAGATAGCCACATTTTTGCAGACAGCCTCCGAGCGACGAGATGCGCCGCGTAAAATCAATACATGCACTTCTTGGCTGCTCCCGAAAATCCGGCAAAAAGGTCTGAAAACACTCCATTGCAGCATCCAGCCCCAGCCCTCTCCACCCCATGTCCATCCCCCCTACTCCTCGCATCTGTGCTGTGAAATTCCCTCTCTCTCCTCCCCTTCTCGTTTTCATTTTCCTCATCTCGATCCTCATGCCCTCCCTTCATTCCCCTCACTTTACACCCGACTTTCTTTCCTCACGAAGCTCATCTTCATGCGTCACCCATCCTTCCCCTAAGACAACTCTCCCCATCGTCTTCGTCCCCCGAAGCGAGCTGATCCCCATCACCCCCTCCCCATTCTGGCCGCAACTTATCTCCCTTTTCTGCGCCTTTTCTTCTTATAAGTCTGCTTCGGTAATCTCGGAATAGAAGACCAAAAAGCAGGGCCTGAGACGTGCTCCGAAAGCCGCTCCTTCGACCAAATATAAAGGCTGGACGACCCGCGCAAACCACCTAAAAAGAGGCTCCGAAAATCCTCCAAAAATGTGTAGAGTTTCGTCGAAAATTAGTGTGATAACTTTTCTTGACGAGAATAATCCCTACTGAAGTTTGATGGATAAAATGAAGATAGGGTGAGGCAAAATTAATCTAAAAATCTGTAGCAAAAACCCAAGGAATTAGAGATAATAAGTTTAGGTAAGAAGTTTGGCAAGATGAAAGGCCACCAGGGAAATGAGATTACACTTCGGACGACTGGCCGAGAAGTCGACTGATGTTTTCAGCTGGGGTCGTGCAGAACATTATCGTCCAGATTTGACGGAAGTCGTGGGCCGGAGCCCTCGAAATTCCAGTAAAAATAGCACGGACTTGAATCTCGAATTTTTGTAAGCCAGAACGAACACGAATTTGGAGGGGCGCACACATAACTTCGCCCCTGGAGGGAGAGATTCTTTACTCGTGCAACACCTTAGCGCCATCAGGATGCCCTCGCTTTTTGGTGGGGAAATTAAAACATGCGTGAAACAGCATGCAAAATTCTGCGAGAGAGTGCAAATAACCCATGGAATGCTCACGACTGAACTGAATCGGTTCGTCACTAAATACTGGGATTTATTTTCAGTCATAATATGGAAAAAGCAAAAAATGTTTGTGAAAAATTAAGAAGGTTTTCTTGAAAGCAAGAGAACGTAGAAGCCTTTAGTTCTTTAGTAATGACTTTTAGTTCTTTAGTAACGACCTTTAGTTCTTTAGTAATGAAGTTATCGTAATTTAAAGCAGAGCTTCATTCCAGACCTCGCAAAATAATACCAGGGTACATCATTATGAAGATCGTGGGGGCGAGTAGATATTCACGCTGATCCTTCCAATCGGTACTGATTGGCTAAGGTTCAATCGAGTGAAAATGTATGATTACGCAAAATACAGACTTAGAACACCATGAACACAAAGCACAAAATCATTTACTTCACGAAACAAACTTCAATTCAGGGATATCAAGACTCCTTACATCTGCGCTTCTCAATCTCTCTTATGTGTAGAGCCAGCATTTTTTATGTGACATGTATCAGTAGTACTTCAAAGTAATATTAATTTACACCGGATACGATTATATATATACAGGGTGACCCACAAAAAAGTACATCGAAGTTTGAATTGATATGACTGCAGAAATATTATTATTTTATCCATGCAACTGGTAGCCTAAATACATGTTCGAATAACAGGTTCGAATAGTCGAATAACATGTTTGTTACAGAATTGAATTAGCTATAATATTTCCGCAGTCATATCAATTCGAACTCCGATGTACTTTTTGTGGGTCACCCTGTATATATCTACGATGAATATTATAATAGTGGATCATATTATTATCATCCGTTTTTGTGTATACGAATAATTCAATCTGAACGCACATAAAACCGGGACCTGTAGCTGATGGCTCGCGTACCGGCACTGGTCCCGGGACCACCGCTGTGACATTGCCCTATAACATGATAGTCGATAATAGCAAAGCGTGAGAATCTCCATTACGTAATGTACTCGTCGCGTGCTTAAATTCAACGAGTTCATTCTCAAGCTCGAGACTTTTCCGGAAAAATTGCTCTCCTTCCTGTGCGCTGAATTTTACCTAACTGCGCTCCTCGTAGGGCAGTTTTTCGCTCAACAATCAATTCTAACTTGTCCAGAGGGAGATCCGGGAACGTCTCGACACACGCAGGTCACAAATAGAAGCGTTCGTCGTCACCCTGGACTCCCGCATCCCCTCACCGTGTTCGCTCGGCCTCACCCTCAAACTGGAGAGCGAGGGGACACGCACATTAGCACAAACGAGGGATGGTTCCTGTACGTAGCGAGGGGAGACGTCTCTCTCCCCTCGCTCATAACCCTCGAACTTATAAGGCGTCGTCGAGGGCTCCTCAGACTTGATGAAAGTCAATTCTCAGGTCGCCTCCGTATCCTGGCTACGCTCGCGGGTGAAGAATGCGAGCAGGCCATGCGGGATGCGAGCCAAAAATGGAGACAATAAATTGCTGGAGGACAATCGATTGTCGCTGAGGGTCCACGCTTCAAATCCCGGCAACGCAATTTATGAACCTAGAAGAAGCGATTAGATTTAAAAATACGACCACCGATTCATTATCTTCAGGGATTCACGCGTCATAATAAAGCAGAATTTCACCATGATGCCTATCTTGATGGGACCCCAGAACTTTTGGCATTTCTAACAAATTAAATAGGAAAAAAGATAGTCTTTTAGCCTCGCAAAATAAACGGAAATAATATATAAATTTATGTTTGAATAGCAGCACAACTTGCGTTATTTAAATTGATTTAAATATAAGTCAATTGAAAATTAGACGGAAAAATAAAAACATTTCAGAGCAAAAATACAAATCGAGAAATTCTGCACAAAATAATCATGGGTTATGTACTCCTTACTTCCATATCTCACCGTCCAATACAATAATGAACGCTGAAGTCGTCCTGCGATTTCATTTCATAACCAGGAAACACAAGCACCGGAATACACGGCCCAAAAATCGCTCTCCCTAAAAAAGCGACAGGCTGTCGATAACATCAATGATCCATCAGAAAGCGTATCTTATTTTTTCTGTAAAAGAGCAAAAGAATCGAGAAAATTCAGTAGTACATATGTTTATTTATAGAATGATGTATGCAGCATTTGATTCTCTGTCCGTGCTCAAATGTAACAAAGGATCCCTTCGCAGGCCACTTGAAATTCAAGTACGGACGTATCGTCGTGGTGCGATCTGCGTGGTTCTATGTTTAAAATTACATTTTTCTAATGTGAACGCAACAAAGTCCACTTCACTCATGACCACTCCCACTCCCCCCACTGTAACCACGAGGGAGCTCTTCATTTCCACGTGGCAGCATTTAATCACCGCGGAGCCGCTCAATAACAGCAATCGTTGCGAGGATTATGATAATGGTGACAAAGAACTTCCAAGTCAATTCACCGCGACAAATCAAGGTGCATTTCGTTTTCAAGTCACAGCAATGACAAACGAAACGGAATTGCTGATCAAGAACTCGATTCGTACCGAGGATGGAGAATGAAATTGGATTTTGATTCCGTTCGACATTTGAAAAATATAGTTTTCAAACATAAAAACACGTAGATTTAAACCACCGCCACCGACGTCCGCTGCTAACGCAAATAACACCTACCTTCCATTCGTCTGGCTTCTCCTGAAGAAAGGGAGCAAAGCGGCAGAAGTTAACACTGTATTTTGTGCCTCTAAAAGAAAGGAAAGATGGAACCTACCACTAACTGATGGCCTCATCGGGCTGCCGTTTCTCTAGTTCTGACTTGGTCCTCAGTTAAGGCTCGCGTGAGTGGGGCGTAACCACAGCCAAATACCCGAGTCTGTTACATCCAGGCGCTGTGGGGACGCGAGAAGTGTGCATAAGGATCGTCGACCATGAATAGCGTACCTGCATGTGGTACAGATGTCTCACCCAACATGTCTAAAAACAGAGGGAACTTTCTCAGTCTAGCTCGAGGGACGACTACCGACGCATTAATACTTCAGAATTAATTTATTTACGATACTCTTTTTAAAACTTAAAAACGCGGAACTCCATGTAAATTCTAGTCCCTCGATGAATTAACCCGATAATTCTTATCGTAGTGGTAGCAACTTTCACACGGTCACTGTCAGTTCGCACAGACCGTGTGAATGAACCGCCGGCCTTCTCGGGATAATTCGTTAGGAGGTAAAATTAATTATCGCTCATGCTAACTTGTGCAATGAACTGTTAGTAGTTCGACACCGATCAGATCACGGGTTGCGTTACGGTGTGTTCATTTTCTTGTAAGTCCAACGAATCCTCAACCCTAGCTCCAAGTATGCAAATTTATCAACCAAATGCCGAAAGCATTTCGAGCTATCCTAATTTGTAACGTTCGCTTTAACTAGCTTCCGTTGGTAATGACTTTGTCCAACCTTCGGAAATGATCAGCTATGAAATGAAGCCCTGTTCAAATGAGATTCCCTTTAATAGTCTGGCTTCAGGATAGATGACTGGCACAACTTATCACAATACGGCGCCTCAAACCAATGCACATGAAAACCGCAGCCACCTCAATCGCTTCGCTCTACTATTTATATTTTCAGCCCTGCAAAAT
Source organism: Orchestia grillus (assembly GCA_014899125.1). Taxonomy (NCBI): domain Eukaryota; kingdom Metazoa; phylum Arthropoda; class Malacostraca; order Amphipoda; family Talitridae; genus Orchestia; species Orchestia grillus. Next base: position 14,773 of record VOMN01007201.1, read on the forward strand.
GTCTACAGTTGTCATATCAGTTAACATGTTACACTTCTGTTTCAAAATTCTCTCCTAAAAGCCTCAAAGATTTTTAAACGTGACTTCGACAACACCCCAGGATTCATTCTTTGTTCTCGAGTTGTTCTCAACACCATCGATTTATTCCACGTGGGTATCGAGATACGCAGTAACATTTCTTGATAATTCAAACTGACTTCTTTGTCCTCTGTTTTTCTGAGGGGTCTCCATATAAAGTTTTATCTTTTCGAACTTTGAACGATTCAGTTAATATTTGCGTTCCTGGGTCTCCATCCCGCCTTTACAAAGCACGTTCCAGTACTAGAGACTCCGTACGCAATCGCTATGGTTTCGCCCTCCATGGGAACGCCTCCATTTTTCCCAGGAAGTTTTTCAGTAATTTCCGTGTCTCTTCCTCTTTCAACCGTTGCATTCAAATTCAGATACTGTCGACTCTTTTGAGCAGAGAAGTCCTGAGGAAATTCCTGAAAGGCTTTCCTGAAATAGCATCTCACTTCTAAGAAGCAGGAGTCACATCCATTCAATAGCCCTCACGGCCCCGAAAACGGACACCATTTCATCAACAGTTCACTTTATTCCAACTGAAATTTTGTCCCAAACTGAACCCAACTTTCCTCTTCCATCTGTCAACCCCGTCTTACCCCTAAAGTTCCTTCTTTTCCCTCCAAGAGCTTGAGTTTCACGCTGAGTTCTGTCTGCCATCTTGCCAGTAATTCCTTCTCCCTTAGGCTGTTCTTTTTCCAAAAACTGCCCCCTTTCCTTCAGACACTGCTCACTTTCTTTCCTTTAGTAGCAGCTACTCACTTTTCTCTGTAATCCCTCAGTTTCCTCCTACCAGCTCTCACTTCCCTTCTCCAACTTCCCTGTTCCTTTCAACAGTTTCTCTCTTTGCTCTTGCTCGCAACCTCTCACCTTCCCTCCGCAGCCCCACCCTTCCTCCCGCAGTCCCTTTCCTTCCCTGCTGCGATCCCTCTCTTCTCTCCCGCGGCCCCTCACTTCCCTCTTCCCATTCTACTTGGACGAGCAACAAATTTATTGCTGCCGTTGCTCTCCCGCTGCCACCCGCAAAATTTCTTTCGAGCACTATCACGGAACTGCTGCCGGCACCGGCGCAGGGAAATATGCTTCGCTCGGTCGGCAAATGCGGTGGGTCAGGAAATGTGCTCGGCTATGGAATAGGCCACGCCGTGCTAAGAAATGTGGAGAAAATATTCCTCGCATGACGACTAGGGAACGTTGCCGCGCTTATTCTAATGGACAACTCAGAGTTTTGGAGAACCTGCGTCATGGTGATTTAAAAATGGTGCTTGTTGAACTTGAACAGGTTTAGAAATGATGCCTGACTTACAAACGTTTTAAGCCACAAAAAGGAAGAAGAGCAGATGGAATAAGATTTTTCTCACATCAAAGAATGACATAGCGTTCGATCTTAGAAATAAAGTATTGATGTTTCCACTAGAAATGAGAATTTGATGAACATTTTACTGTCAACACTGCAGAAAAGACCTCTTCTACGATGTTTTTGCTGCCTCCAGGGAAGAAGTAATCCTCCAAGAGAAGATAGAACGTCGTAATGTTGCCAATAAATAATTGACAGAGAAAAAAAATGCTTCTGAAATCAACGTCCAAATCTTGCTACGTCAATAAATTATACAAAACAGGCTCAAAAATTACTTTAAAGGGGAGAAAAACGTGTCGCCGTCCGTATAGTGCACCTCGCGAACGGAAGGGTTAGACTTGGCAGAAAACGAACAGCAATTTGATGAAGGAACACCAGGACCTTGCAGAGCTTTGAGTCCAAGTTACGGCGCTCGGTTGGAGCAAATTTGGCCACATTCTGACAGACTTTCAGCGTCGAGAAATGTGCGGTTTTGCAATACAAAAGGAATCGCAGAAATGTTCCGCCAAACGGTGGCGGTAGCGGCAAGGGGAAAAAAGAGCACTTTTTTATCTCGCAGCAGACGTTACTCACTTTAGACGCTCGCCATTAAAGCCTTGCAAATTCTATTACCGCCAGGCTTTGTTGGCTGCTGCTGTAAAAGCTCTCTCGTCGCTCGAGTGTTTCAACTTTACAAAATAAACGAGCGCCGTAAAAACAACGTGCCAAAGAGTGCAAAAAAAACAGGCGCACCAACGCTGTTGACGCTCGAGCACGGTGAGCTAGCTGGTCTAGAAGCTCTGGCCAAGTAAATTCCGCGTGTTTTACAAAGTTCTTCAGTCACTGCGAAATACAGGGCTTAAATGAATGGGGTCTACGGGCCAAGTAAATGTAAAGTTCCCAGTGTTTTGAAGTGTTGCTGAATTTTAGTGGTGGAGAAACCAATGTTAGAACTTCGATAGGTCAAGTGAGCTATTTACTCACTTAGAGGAACATTACTGATTTTTTTCAGCTCCGACTTGCCAGGTTTAAATAGAGATCTCTTCTCAGATGGAAAGAAAAAAGGGATCTACTCTAATCTAAGTCGTTTATGCCCACACGACTGCAGATGATTGCCTCAACGCGACATTTGGGTCATGCCAGGTCCTAATCACAGACAAGAAATGAACGGTGGGACTTATTCAGCAGCTTTGTATTTTCAACACCAATAACCTACCGCAGTTGCACGGTTGCCCAAAGGGGAACGTTGTGATTCTTTAACGGCCTTCTTCTGTGTGTAAATCAAGAAGAATCTGCAACCTCAGAGAAGGAGCAGCGCGCTGTTCAATTAATTATAATCATCAAATGAGCACAAGAAATGGGAGAAATTCTTCAGTGGGTATCAAAGCAAGAAAATAACAAGGAGATAAAAGGCAAATTGCATGGCTTACTCTGAATTTAATTAACAAATACTTCAAACGACATTAATCTATACTGACTTGGAGAAAAAATAAACCTAACCGCACGATTTCCGGTATTGGATATTAAAAAAAGACCAACTGCAAGTAAGCTTCGAAATTGGGTTGTTTACATGCTATCTTTACTAATTTGTACACGCAGCTATGCTCGAAAAGTCTTCATTGACTTGGAAAGAAAAGCAGTTTCTCAGTCATAGCGAGCCTAAGTCGCTCGCTAAGGTCACGGTTTTCGGAAGTTGATAAGAGAAAGTCTCACCAAGTCGAGTTGGTTGCAGAGACAGTACTGTAGAACTGACAGAGCCGTAGGCCTCCACTACGTTTCTACAGTAATTGATGATATTTTCTGTACACAAGGAAATTTTTTACATCACCAAAAGTAATTGAGGAAATAAGTTCTCATACATGATGCACGTCACCGAAATGAAATGAAAATCACCCCCACACACCTTCATCCCTGCAGCTCGATACCAAGGCATTTAATGCCCCACTCGAGTAGAATACTACTACTGTAAGATGGGTTAGGCTTCAAAGAGAATTTCAGTGTTCCCGTAATGGAAAAAATAAGAACTTTATGTCGTGTTTTTTCTGGTGTAGAGACACCTATTTGTTCCATACGAAAAATTTGCACATTCTTGCTACACGTTAAATAAATGATTTGTTTGATTTTGGTCGAACGCAAAAAAGGGGGACTGTCCAAGTCTAATTTTTTCCCCGGTGCATCTATAATTATCCACCACTTCCTTCCTCGCCAGTATTTTCACCTATTACTCTACAAACTTATTGATGGGAAGGCGAAAATTGGATCAGGTTTGGTGCGGGAGCGCTCTAGAACTTTACGGGAACTAAAGAGTTACTCGACCGCAATATCAAGGGCAGTTGAGTAACTCGACCGCAATATCAAGGGCTATTGAGTAACTCGACCGTAATATCAAGGGCTGTTGAGTTACTCAACCGCAATATCAAGGGCTGTTGAGTAACTCGTACCGCAATATCAAGGACTGTTGAGTAACTCGACCTCAATATCAAGGACTTATGAGTAACTCGACCGCAATATCAAGGACTTATGAATAACTCGTACCTAAATATTAAGGACTTATGAGCAAATCGTACCTCATAATAAAGGTTTTGTACGAGAAGTTGAATAGCTTCATTGGCAAAATGGGCGAAAAAATCAGTTGCAATAACATGAAGTGTAGCGTACAGTCCTACAATAGCGGTCTGTATAAGAAGGACCAGCCGTATTTCTAGGTTAGCATGTTTAGCAAAGTATAATGCTGAGCTACAAATGTATGCCAGCGTTCAAAAAAATCTACACCCGGGAATTGAGCACCAAGATGTAATTTTGAAATACAACCATAAAATATTTCTTCACGAGAATCTCCGACGCTGATAGAGCGCCAGAACATCTGATTATGGGGATTGCTAGAGCAAAGAACAAGGCAATTTCCCTGTCAAAAGCCACGAATGATTTGAATTCTAGCTGATCGTCGCTCACAATACAAGATCAAGTAAAAAATAAAATGGTCCATTTACAAACCTGTTCCGGAACGACTGAATGATCCATGGTTATTATCAAAGAGCACGAATTCATGGCCATAATTCGACTCCAGATCCACAAATGTAATACCTTTTATGAGCAATCGTATAATTTGAATCATAAGAATTGGACTATTAAATGCATCGCAAGGAACACGCACACAATCTCACGATCATACTTTCTGCATTAGAATAACATCAGTGTGAATTACAAGAGCGCTTTGCAGCTGGCGCAAGATCCTGCATATTGAGTGGCGCATTGGGAAGACGAAAATAAAAAGTGACGGCCATGAGCAAAAAGACGAAAATACGGTACGTCACGCACCGCAACTATCTAGCCATTGGAGACGAGACCTACAGGCCGTGGAAGATATTTACATCCCATGGCGCTACTCATCTCCACTCGCACGACGGGACTAGAAAGACTCGGATAGATTTTGTGGCTGCATGCGACAGGATGGAATTATTAATGGTGGCCGCTCACGCAAAGAGAAGGCTTTCATTGTTAGCCTGCTACCAGACCAAAGCGATCGAAGAGGTTCTAAGCGCAAGTTTAAGAAGGCTATTGTCCGAGCTCAACACAATGGGGCATCGCTTGGTTGCAGCGTCCATGACAGTAACAGCAGTGCACCTCAATAAGCTAGTGCATCGTCCGCATAGATATGTTCATTGAAAGACCGAATGGAATTGAAAGAGAAAAATCGAGAAAAAGAAAACTATTAAAACGTATACCTTGGATCTATAATATTCAGCATCAGAAAATAGCAGAATACACAGTCATCTCTGTATTCAGAGTCATCTGTGTCAGAGTCATCTTTCTTGGAAAATTTACATTGTGTTTGAGTATGCGAGACCGCACGAGTTTTCCTTTTTTGACCCTCGGCCCATATCAACTACATTGAAAAAATCCAAGAAAGGGTGCTGATTAACAAGCAAGAAAGGCCAGTGGTAATGCGGTACACTAACGCATTAACCAGAATTGACTTGCGAGACGTACGACACGGGGAGTAATGATTGCAAGGCGGTCCGCGGGTGATTGCAGCGACGGCCTTATAACTTGAAAGTATCTGCAAAGTTCTCACCCGAGGAGCTGTGTTTTTGTAGCAAGTATCTGGCGAATTCACACCCAGTGTTCACTAAAGTTCAGTTAGCTGAGAGCCCCTCATTACGACAGCTCGTAAGTGAAGGCACCCGTCACTTTCCTCGGCTAGGGGAGCGTCGCGAGACGCCGCGTCTTGTAAAAGAGGTCTCATTATGGCGGCTCCTTTTGCCGGCTCATTACAGCTAAATTAGGACCTGTTTACCGCTAATTAGAAGCTTATCGACAACAGCGACTGATCGCCTCTTTTCACCGTGTATCAATTCGGTCGAGTCCAAAGGGTTTGGAACCTAGTTCAATAAAGCCTCTCTTGATCAAAAAAACATCCCCACAGAAGCAGCCAGCTCGTTTGGTGAGAGTAAATAAAACAGAAGCCCTTCAAGGAGCAATCAAATGCCAGTGACAAGCCTGAACAAAAACGGGATCCGCGCTGAATAATCTTCAGCTCTTCTCTTCCACCCAAGAAAATGGTGACAGAAGAGCTGATCCTCTCCCCCCTCTCCCCCTCCACGCAGCAACGCATTAAGAAGTAAATGTTCCGAAGCACGTACGCGTTATACTGTTACTTCAAAGCAGTCAGGATGGCATTTCGCTCTATGATAAGCTGTCACATTAGCATAGATTTCATCAGCTGCTTTTGTACACCACACGCGGAACACTCGAGAGCAGCATTTTACTGAGCAGCATGTGAATCTTCCCTCTCTCCTAAGTCCACAAGTACTCGAGACTTCAATTCAGCAATGAAGACTATACACTCTCCACTTGAGGGGCCGGTAATTCATCCCCAGACCTTCTTGCCGTGTTTATCTCGGCGTCATCTGTCTCGCGAGCTCTCCTAGGCTGCGGACTAGCGCCTCTGCCCCCCAAAATGCTCAGCTCGGCCTCCTCATTATTTCGCTGCTTATTTTTCTTGTTGATGTTGTAGCTAGAAAAGCAACCGCGACTGGCGCTGCAAAAACAACCGCTGTTGTAGACAGAAACAGAAAGAAATAGACTCCTCGACATCAAGATAAGGAGAAGGACCTGGCGCTGATGTAAAAGCTAGAGCGGTTAGTCCCACGGTTAGCCAAGAACTTCAGGAAACCGGGTGTAAAGTTCCGTGTAAAACTGTAACCTTTTTCTTTATCCACGGTTCAGGCTGGTACCATAAAAAGTATCAGTCCGTTAAATTAGATTATAAGTAGATAGTTCCAGTGATTTATGACAACAACTGATGGAGGAAATGGACTAAGCCGCATTTGTGAGATCTCTCGTAAAAAAAAGGCTCACGGGATTTTAACGAACGTTTGCACTTCTTAAAGAGCTGCCACACAGATCGTTTACCGAAACACATGAATATTGCTAAATTCGGAAGAAAAGTGAACAAAAAAAAAAATACGGCGACTGTTCCATTGCGCCAAACCGTACTCACTCAACCGCTGCGCTAGCCAAGATAGAATGCAGGGAGCAGTAAGTTGTACCCTCAGCTTCGCATTGCCATGAAGGAACAAATACAAAACAGTACTGAGGAGGTCAATAAAGCTAAAACTTGGGACCCACTCGTGATTTGTGACGAGGACGACCTCTTAAAACAGCCTCGCTGAAATATCCGAGTTTCCACAGCTCCACTCAAGCTCTCCTAATCTCGGTGATGACAAATTTGGAGCCAATCGATACAATCTCGCAATTTTCTCCAGGAAGTTGGGAAAATCTTGGGACCAGCTCAGGTTGAATTTTTTTGAAGCGAGGTAAATTGTGTGTGTGAATTCATTTAAGTTTGGCTGCGTGCGAAACAGACGCTTGATGCACGTCATTCTCTTACATACCAAGAGAGGAAGAACATAGAAATATCATTTCCCCTTTTCCCAGTCAGTGACAGCAACTGAACTGTTTGACAAGAAAGAGCATCTTCATCTGGTGGTGACTGCTGGTGGGGGGTTGACAGTCTTCACTTTTTCTAAATACGTCTCTCCTTCTACGCCCCCCTAATATTTCTTAATGCAAGTAAACATCATTCTAAACAATCTTTTCAAGGAATAATTTCCACGTCATATAATTTTTTTTTGACCCAATAAACGTAAAGTAATGTGCTCTTAAATACTACATGGAAACTCCTCACACTCGCCAATGGGAACTCAAAACCAAGAAGAGTCCACGTGGACTCGATCAGGGTCCACGTCAGCTTTATATTTCTTTCATTATTTCTAATAGTTAGTTTTGCATCAAATTTAGCTTTAAAATGTCACAAAAAATGAAGCTAAGACTTTTTAAAACACTTTCATCACTATTTACCAATACATAACTGAATTATACAGCCAATTGTACTAAACCTTTGCTGACGTGAACGGGCTCAGCACTTCACGCCTCGGAACAAAGGACGGTAGTTGTTACTCTTGTTGTTACTGTTATTACGGTTAGGTTGGTGCTTTTATCTTCACTTCTGGGGCTTCTCCCGCAGCAAATGCTGTTGGTGCTTTATAATAGTGTTGTGGGTGACGCGAAATGTCTTTCTTGTTTTTTTTTTAATTTAACTTTGATTTGGTTTACGACAATCTGAGCCAATTATAGCGTGTTAGAATACAGATGAAAAATTAGAATAGGTACTCCTAGTTGACTGCCTTCAATATAGGTCCGAAGGCTCGATATGATAACACCTGTAGAACTTTAAAAATCATACCTAGAAAGTTATCAAATTTAGATGAATGAAAGAAAAACCCCTCGAAAACTGGAAAATATTCGTTAGATGTATCCAACTTTGAAAGAAGAAGAAATTCGTTGAAGCAAGCAATTTCCGTGTAACTCGACTTCTGGATTGTCAGTACGCAAAAGTTCAAAATTGCAGCTGTCAGATTCATGGGAAGGACTCGTAAATAGAGAAGAATTTGTCCCCACCGAGGCCCCATCAACTCACCTCAAAGCTTGCACCTCTGCAGCTGAAGTTGGGCAACCGCAGCGAGACCGCCCCAGCCCACCCCAATGCGGCAGATCTCTCCGCGTCGTTCTCACATTGCCAATAATGATGGCAGGACGCACGCACATAATGCTCTCCTTTGCCGTAACCATTTTTTGTGTTGTCTCCATCGACCCCTTCCATGATTCGCGTCTGCCGCCCTCGCGCTAAATTGGATTAGCCTCCTTTCTGAACGCTTGCCATTGACTGGACACGCACGCCAGGCAGCTAGGGGAACTTGAGCGCCACCCGGTCACAGGGAGGGGATAGGACCCTTCCTTTCCACTCGGCAGGACCCCGAAGATCTCCACATTTTATGATTAAATCCACGGTGCTACACCAGAGGTTTTGGGTGGGCGACAGACGCCGAGTCGGAGGACTATATTATTTTTTCGTGGTCGCTTTCCAGTTACTAGAATGAAATGGAACTGGGGAAGCTGGCATGCAAGTTTTAGAATGAATCAATATTTGGGCAACGTGAGAACGCAGCAGAATTTAAATGTCTGTACAAGATAGTGGACCTCCATTTCATAGTATAGAACAAACAGATCGCTGTCGTTCATAAACTTTGGATACGCTCAAAATCCTACCGTTCAACACGAGGACAGTATATGTACATAGAATGCACATTGAAACGCTGAAAACATTTAGCGAAACGTGAAATGCGGACATTTTTGGTCGGTAATCTCAGAGAGTGTATTTTTATTCTGTGGACGGCCTCGCGATCAATCGTTTCTCCCGTTCCAAGTCGACGTGTCTTGATGCAGACAAGCAATTCCAGGTTCGAGGTTCCAATTTTCCATGCCGGCAACCAATCTAATTCACTTCATGCCTCAGCGAAAGCCGCTGGGTCCTGCTTCGAGCTAGACTCTGCCGTCTTTTCGTGATCCTCTTCTCGCCCTGTCGCACAGATCTCTTCAAATTTCATCCCGGCGCGTCTTCATCATGTCATTTCAACAGCTCTTTGCGCCGCCAGTCTCTAAGCACCTCTGGTGTTTTAAACGGCGCATCAAGAATGCCGTTTGTTCCTTGGCTTAAACTGTCTTCATTCCTCGCTTCTTAGTCAGGATTAAATTTTCGGCCACATCAGCAAGACGATTTTATTAAAAGAGCTTCGTCGCAGGACACTGGCGTGCAAGACCGCCTTCAAGCTCACGTCAAATAGAAGTAACTTCAGAGCTTTCCGATTGCGCGCTTCATTCTCATCGAGTTCAAGAACAAATCGGACACTGACTCAAAGGATTTGGGTTTCTGCATGCAATACCATCTTTAGAATGAATAGCTACGTTTGTAGCCCGTAAAACTCACCTAATTGAACACACGTAAAAACTATAGCAAATCTTTTATAACCCTAAACCAGATCCAGCTCGGTACAAAATTGGAACGCTGTCATTCGCTAGGTTCTATGAGAATTAAAAAATCTGTGCGGTTCACTTTAAAGAAAACTCATCCGGCATAGAATTATTGCGCGGAGTACCACAGGTTTTGACATTATCGTTCCTGTTCAACTTGATTGGGATGGCATTTGCAACTCCTTAACTATTATAGGATGGCTAGACTACACTATAGGAATGCCGTATTTCGACGAATATTTTCACTGTGTCGTATATTCGAAATTGTAAGGAAATTTCAGCACAGATCTTTCATTAAATTGTGATGTACAACGTGCTATGTGGTTGGCTTCAAGATGCAGAAAGTCATGCGTGTACGGAGTTGAGTTTAAAAACGTGCATATCAGTTCTCATCAGGAATGCAAGCGCTTTGAAGACGGTCGGGAAATGGCCGAAAGCGATTACCAATCTCGAAGATTCATAGCAAGCAAGACTGAAACAAACTCCAGAAGTGCCCACGCAACGCTGTGGAAACGACAATCTCCTTGCTCGTTCTGCGTACGACGATTCCGGTATCAGTTTTTGGTATCGTCTTTCATCCGCTTTTCCTGACGAACAGTTACGCGTATCTTCCAATGGGTCTGGAACTCCAAGCGGTTTTTACCAAAATGAAATCACACGTGCGGGAGGAATTATTTCACAACGTCACCGAATCCGACAAATGGGATGGGAAAACTCACGATCTCGAAGCAACTGCCATCAAGCAGGAAAAAGAACCTTCGAGTTACGTTTCCAATATCAGACGGGACGATTTTGACAAGAACCAGTGCAAAATCAGTACGACATGCTTATTTTCCTTCACGTTCCAATTAGGTGATTGTTTAATCTGATTTTACATTGTAAAATTTGATATAACAACAATCGCTCTCTAATCAACATTGCCCCTCTATTCTTGCTATGAATGCTGTTGCATAAGGCACAATGTATAAAGGTAGTCAAAATAGTGACAGATGTCAAGTAGCAGCAAAGATGGCAGCGCTTCACTAACTCGTGACTATCTCGCACCGAAAGAGAAGAGACCACGTACTATGAGGCTTCGGAGAATCGGAAATCTATGCAAAAGGTGTGTTCGTACACAAGATCCCGGGCACATAAAAACAGCAAACTAAGAAGAAAGAAGAAAAGATTAAGAATAATCAGCGAAGAAGGCATAACAATAGAAAGAAGCGAAGTGGGCACGAAAGATAGAAACCCCGAAAGCCTAGCTAGAGCTGAAGTAACCCGACAGTGCCCCCTGGAGATGCCAGTCCCTACAGCGTAGGATAGACGAACCTAATCAACCTATCCCTATTGCCTATGGCTCATCCGCCTTACCGTAGCACCCTAATGGGTTTATAGATGTCAATAGTTTCGTGATGACAAACCCTCAATTGATTCATGGGGAACCTGCAGGTTCTTATGAGGCCATCGGCCGACACGGTAGATCTAAATTACGGACTAAATTTTCTCAGTTTCGTGTATAAGTTGAAACTAGCTGAATTTGAGTCCTGTGAGTGTCAAGTGGCAGTCAGAGCGGTGTCTTGTGCTATCCTTGTGGGGAGAAGGAAATGGCTTTCGTTTGCGTTCGCAGCCCACAGTTCAGTTTCACTTACAAGCACAGGAAGAACGAAAGGCAGGCGGGAGGTGGCGCAGCAACGCAGCACATAAAGAGGGTTTATTTACATATAATTTATTTAACATATTAGTATTATTGACATGTATAGATCCGGCGCACGATCTCACATGCTCGCTTCATCCGCGACACATCCTCTGTAATACCTTGTGTACGATCGATTTAAGCTGCTCTGTGAAAAGATTCGTATTAAACTACAGGAGCAACAAAGAGCCAAAGAGCTTGTGGCTTTGGTTTAGTCCTCATTTTGAATGCAGGAAAAATCTGACTACACAAGAACTTACCCTTTCAACCAGAAAAACATCGCCTAGAGGGCTTGCGTTTATGCTTATATTTTATTGATGTAATCGTGATGTTATTTTCTACAACGTCGCTGAGATTTTCGAGCTTACAACTTCATTCTGATTTAGAGAATGCGGGGAAAACAATGAAGTAGAATGAGAATAGGAGCAAAGAAGACCGTAGACCGACCGTTGTTTTCCGACAACGAGCAGTGCTCCCAGCTGAAAGGTGAGTTTTGACGCCGATGGTTGCTGGGTGGCAGTGTATTTATTTATTTGATACATCGTTAAAAAATACGTACCGTGCAACTTCTCTCTCGTGGCAAACATTGTAACTCTGAGCGTGCTGTAAATTTTACACGAAAACGAGTGTTACATCTCTTTCAGCTACAGTTAACGGAGTTGAGTGTGTTTCTAACGTGCGGTTATAGAGACCCCACTCAGGTACCGCATAGAAGGTTATTATACATTCGAACTAAACTCCTTCTCGTACGATAGAGAAGGAAATGAGACTGTTTTATTTTTTAACTTTCATATTTTATTTCACACAACACAATATTGTAAACACCAGAACAGCTCATTCTGGCTAGTTTACATCGCATTTCGAAATCAACGTTCCCAAGGCTGTTGTTGGGTTTCCACCCGGCGCTATGAGCAGCTTTGTCGCACATACACAGGTGGCTGCAGCAAGTTTTGCGCACAAATGTAGCCTTATCACCAAAATAATTTGATCGTTAAAAGGGGTTGAAACTCCCAGTCGTTACTCGCTGCCGTGCGAGAGCCGTAGCTTCTCAGGTGTTCGCTGTGTGATCAGTCTTCCAACGGGGAAAGTAACTCGCGAAATTCAAGGATGGTTGCATTATAATAGTTAAGAATATTTTTCAATTGCAAATAGAGTTAAAAAAATTGCTTGGTTTGCAAAATTGCATCTAATTAGCTGATACATGAAGAATTTGGAACAGCGTGTTGGGTGTGTCGAATGCGGGCGGTCTGGCCGCGCAGACTGTCATGCTGAGGCCCGCTACAGCACCATTATAATCCAGTCACCTAATCAGGGTGTATTGTCAGGCTCGTGTAGGGTAGGTTTCCATTGACCTCTCTACCGCTAAGATCAAACATTACATGAAGACGACTGCCGGAACGAATTCGTATGGAAATCTTACACAATCTCTGCCTACAGAAACGAAAGTATCTTGGACTCAATTAAGACTATTTGTTTTACAAGTGAAAGATTTTCAAGCAATATTTAAGCATTTGTATATACTTGAACGCTCAGCACGTATTAAGCAGCACGTGGGTGACCGAATAACGGACAGCGGAGCTGTGACCGTCTCGCATAAATGAGGTTGCAAAATCGAAGATCCGAGCGACTGAATTTTGGTTTTATTTTATAAAATAAATACGCCATGGCTCCACGAAAACTGTAGAGAAACTAAGCGTCTACAGCAGCTTTTATTTCGCATCAGAGTATACGGCCCCTAGCGCCAAACGAGTCCACACAAAACCATTCAAAAAAATCCCCGACTTCCAGCGATTTCCCAAAAACGCTCGCCGTGCTTCCCAATAATTGAAACACCAGACCCTGTCGGCCTGCCGCGGTGCTCTTTATTTTTCCTCCCAATTTCGCCTCTTTTTTCGAATGTGAAAGCAAGCAACATCTGGGCGCTGAAGTGCGGCTCGGACACTCCAGAGCCGAAACTATTTCTGAAATTCTTCGCACGTCGGAACCGCTACGCATGCATGCTGAGAGAGGTGATCTTACGAGCAGATCAGCCGTGGGAGTTCAGTCTTACGAGCAGATCAGCTGTGGGAGTCCAGTCTTACGAGCAGATCAGCTGTGGGAGTTCAGTCTTACGAGCAGATCAGCTGTGGGAGTTCAGTCTTGCGAGATCAGTTGAGGGGGTCAGCTGCAGGGGGGGTTCACTATGGTGCAAGTTTTTGCGACTTCGTTTCACGCAGATTCGTCATTGAGGAAAACGTTCATTGAAAATCTTACAGCATTCATAAGAAAACTTGTTTTGGAGAATGTAAGTTCGGGACGCAAAATTTATTGAAGTTGAAAAAACCAAGTAAAATTTTCCACGGCAAGGTCCAATCCTCGAAATCTTGAAATAAAAAATAGCCCTGAAAATAGACGAGGTAATATCTTCTAACATAAAAATGGAATCTCCAAGCGATAGGCCGAGGTATGAATTGATTTAGTTGGAGGTTCATCCGAGTTCGGTAAAGTACTTATACATATTTCCCTTTTGTGCTTTGGTGCCTGGAACATTTTTCGCGTTTGTATCTCTAAAACAACATCCTACATCTTCATACCTCCCTACCTATAAATTTAACGCTGTGGACTTGACGAGAAACAAATCAGTTGAAATTGAATCTGATCAGCAAAATCACCACGTGATCAATACGTTACAGTAGTTCCCCGCATAAAGCGCTAGATCAGTTCCAGAAAATAATCGCTTTACAGTCGTCCTTCCCCCCTCCTCCCATATAGCGGTTTCAACAAGAGCGGGCATCAAATATTACGAAAAATATTCGTATAAAAAATGACCACCAGTGCGTACTATACGAAGCAAATAAGAAAATAGAGCGACTGTTGGCTGGAATCGATCGAGCGCTCTATTAGAGGTACAATTGTAATAGGTTATCATAAAACAGGACGCATTCAGCACACCCCGGCACGCCATGTCACACCTCGGGTTGGGGACCGCGCTATAGGGAGTACGTCAGTGCACCTAATTGTGAATACATTGGACAAGCGCCGACTTGGCACTGAGAGAAATAAAAATTTCGCGTGAGCTCAAAATTTTCGACACTTACACGGATCTTGGGCACGCTTTTTGCTTTCCCCGGCGTACGAGTATGTGTGCATCAGATGAAGAGAGACATAGAAATGCAGCAAGGGTGAACAAATCGGAGAAACCAGATGCGAGAGCACAGAGATGATTGGACCTGACGTACTGGCTGTACGACGCGTTTGGGTAGTCCGGCGACTCTACTCGAATTTTGCTTCTCTGCCTGATGTCCCTCCAAAGCCTGTAATTCGTTGAAATTTGAAACAAAAAAGATCGGACACAATCGTTTTCAGTGTGGTTCATCTGCGATGGTTTGAGCGAAATGTGAATTAAGAGAAAATCGTTCACTGGTAAAATAAGGACTTGCGACTACGTTGCAAGAACTCGACGTGTGAGAAGTTTACGTAGATCCAAAAACCTATTTCCTAAAATCTAGAGAAGGTAACAAAATTCAATCTGAGTGAAAAATGAAATAGAAATGAAACCGAGTTCTCCGTCCAAAATAAAGTTCGAGAGCAGCCAGTGAGCTTGAAACGAAACAAGTAAAGCGTATTTTGCACAGTGATGCGTAAGACTGCCTTTGCAATTCATCGAATCAATTGCACGTTAAAAGCAACACCATCATAAAAAGCTTTAATCCATTGTCAAGTCGTTTAATTCCGCTTATAAGTACTCTGCAAGAATACCGCGTAACTGTAGAACACGATTCAATTTGCATATAACACAAAAATGATCTACATGTCAGAGAAATAAAATACCCCAAATACTCCACACGTAACTCTGATACCAGTTTCATTCGACTTGGACATAAAAGATGTACGATTCTGGAACAAATGTTATTGACACCACTTTTCACTCTGACCCTGAAATCAAGAAGAGTTCGTAGTAAAATCATAGCCTATCATTGTTGTGAGCTTCACATTGCCGATCAACACGTAAAAACTATTTTGCTAGGTGCGTTTTAAGAGCGACTGCCCGACCACAAAGCTCGCAAAAAAAGCGATGGGAGCGTTGCGTCTATCGATAGGTTTGGTAGGTAAGAAACACACACCGCCAGGGCTGCTGTCTCTGTCAAAGAAACATTCGTCAGGAAAATAACTGCCCGAGCTCGGTTGTCGACTGAGGTCTCCGTCGCTATTTGAACAATACCTGCCGAATGGCTTAAAAGTTTTGCCTCTCTTTTTTTTAGTTGGGCTTTAAAACAAGAGAAACTCTCCCCTGCCGTACGCAGTGGACGTCGTACAATAGAGCCAAAGGTCCGCACCCTATCGAAAAACTAAAGGAACGACTTGAAAAAGGACAGCTTCGAAGGGATGAGGTCGTCATCTTTTTCTTCCTCTCTCGCTCCCTTTCTATGTATATATTTTGAATGCATGCATGAGTGAATGAAAGATGTATAGCAGTGAATGATTGACTCTCTGAGAGGGAGCTCAAACCTCTGAAAGATTCGTAAAATATCTGCATCTCTTTGGAGCTATCAGCTACGTTGGCAAGACTTGACACAAACGTCACACAGAGGATACTGAACGACCTGCATGCCATGATGATAATAGGGAACTATTTTACTGTGCAGTACACATGTGTGCACAAATAATGCTTGTACTCAAATCAAGATTTTACAAGCTACGCGAATAATTAGGTTCGAGAACAATTTGACTTTACCGCTGTGAAATAAATGCTTCGTTAAGAGAATTTTACTAAGGCAAACCTAAGATTTGGGCGATTTACCAACCCACGTTCCAAACCAAAAACTTTATAGTAAGAAAAATTATGAAGAGCTATGCATCAATACAATGAAGACAGTTCGAAAACTTTAAATGAATCAGTGTAAAAAAATGTCAAAATTTTTACGAGAGTTTTCCAGAACGAAAGATGCTAGAGGCTCCTGCACGCTTCCAGAAAAAGATGCTTAGCTTTTGAAGCATTTTCTTTGCACGAAACTTTGATGAATTCCAATTCAATAAATACTTTGACCATTACGACGAGTATTAATTACGGTTCACCATTGGTAAATCTTCAGCACTAAAAGAACACCAAAATCTTACATACCTGTTTGTCTATAATTAAACGCCTTGCATCAGGTGTTCGACGTACTTGAACCTAGCTTTGCCTGATTTATCTTCTTGTTTTCTTCAGTCACGCTGTCAAGAATAAGAAAACACAAAGCTAAAATCAGCATGACATCAGTGCAGGTAACGTGAGTCGACACATATCACTTCTCATCACGGAGCTGCGATGCCTACACCACGTTTTATTGACACTAATGTAGTGGCGAGTTTCACCCGTATACTTAGGAGCCGTCATACGAACCAAATCACATCTCTGCAAATTTTTCCGTTAGTGTTTGTTGAGCGGTCTTTTTGAAGAGAGCCCGCCACTCTCCAATGGATTATAGGACTGGCATCTTTGTAGTTCTTGTGCTCATCATTCTAGACGCGAGAGATAACGGCTCGCTTCTTGTTTGTGGAACAAGAGTTAAAGAAATTAGCCAATCCGTGTGGGTTGTGACATTACTGAACTTTGTACCATCATAGGATGGTACATAGGATGGTACTGAACTGAACTTTGTACCATCAATAATTACTATTGTAATTATTCATACTCAATTGAGAGACAAATAAGTCCTAACGTCACTGTAAATGAATGACGTTCTCTTTAAGTGACCGAATTTAACAACGAAAGTTGTTCAACAGGACTTGATTAACAAAAACTACAACGAAGTTTTCACTTTGATTGTTTTTTATTCAAGGATCCGTCACAAATATTCCCAGCACATTCGAACTTAGGACAACTAAAAAATATTCTCATTTTTTGCACTTTGTACTAGTTTCTCGTACCAAGCAGGTATGTGCGACTGGAGAAGCGCAATGCTTTGAGGAAATTCCATGGAGGAGACGATAGTTCCAACTTAAAATAATTCAATTGCTCTTTACCTTGCCCTCATACAAGTGTTTTCGCAACATCTGAGCCAGTGAAGCATCATCGATGTACACAAAGTTTATCACGCTCTCAACTCACTGTCAGCGCAGCCAAACGCCCTGAAGCGCGCTATCTCAACTTCAGGTCACGAGTAGCGGAGAAAATCTATTGGAATTGAGGTGAATTGAGGTGCTAAAAATAAGTCCGAAGCAAAGCTAAAATGGCAGCGAATATGAGGTATTTTTCTTCCGTGGTTCAGATTATATTCTTATTTTTTACACTAAAAACTCGCAAATTGTTAATGTAAAATCTCGTTTGGGAACAACTCAAGCCATAAAAAAGATAAAATTTACACGCGAGAAAATTCTATTATAATATATGTACTCCATTTGGTCAGTGAGATTAATTGATTGATTATTAGTTAGCTGAAGGATCCCTGCCCACATGAAATGTGATCAGAAGAGAGGGTGTGTTGTACAATCTATGCACAGATGATTCCCCACACCGGATTCCATACACATAGAAACAGCAAGTTATAAGATGGAAGAGGAAGAAAAGATAAAAAAGAGATAACGAAGAAAGTCTCAAAATTAAAACAAGTAAAGTGGGCATGAAAGATAGAAGTTCCTTAGGCCTATTTATAGCTGAGGTAATTTGGTCGGTAAGAAGTATTTTGCAATCTTTATTTATTATGCCCGTAATTTTACCTGAATCATTTCTACAATTCGTTTCATGAAAGCTAACTGAACCGTTCGAGATAATTGTTATCGATTGAAGAAACTTAGCAGAACTTCCATTTTGTCTGAATATTCGATTTTTTACTCATTTTGTAGCACAAATACTGGGTTTCCTCTGATCACCCGCTGGCTGTTCACATTTGTTTGTTTTGCAAATATTGCCTCTCTTTCGTAACGGCGTTTGCGACTCGCCTCGATCCACACACCACATGAGACACCGCGCACTGGCGTGTGATTAAATGTGTGCACGTCTCATCTTTCATCATTCCTGTGTTTGTTGTTGTCTTCATGCAAAAGTTCCCGTCGCCTCAATCACGCGCTGCCTGTTTATTGACGTCGTTCATCACGATTAGACGAGAGAAAACATGACCTCGGTCTTCCCCTTGAGATGCGCATCGAGTTTAATTGACTTCAATAAGCCCCTAACGCGCGACCGGCGATCGCCTATCATCAAATTAGGCAATCTGGGTCCGCCCGAACTAGAAGAAAAAGAAATTAATTCAACTTTATTAGAACGGCTGTAGTGGTTTCTGATATCGTTGTCTTAACTAATTCGAAGGCGCAGAATTTATTCTTCGGTATTTATCGCGGAGGATTAGTGACGCGTGAAAAATTATTATACGATGTACGTGCAAACTGATGCACGTAAGGCGATTCTTCACCTAGATCTAGAGAAAAAGGTTGATTCAACTGAAGTGAATCAGACCAACAAGATTGCATCATGCGACATATCTTACTTCGTCAGGGCTTTGAAATGAAGAAAAGGTTAAAATAACCAACATCTAAAACAACAGCGTTACAACTTTAGAAATAAAAGGTTTTCGTAATCCGATTCACCCTTCGTTTTTGTCAAAATTAAAAACGCATTTTTGGCTGGGCTAACGTTCCTAGAATAGTTTTAGGCGGATAATTAATTCTATTTCTGGTATCCAGGTTAAATCTGGTATCGATGTTCCGACCGGCTACCATCCCAGGCACTGCGGTAGTCAGGCGCCTGTAGGCCTTGTGGGCCTGGCGTGTGTGGGTAGGTTGTTGCTGCGCGATGCCAGAGGTTGTCAACGCTCACCAAATACGAACTATACTATACAACTGATGGAACTGGTCTCATATATATAATAATAAGATTATATAATAACATAATAATCATAAAACTATATAATATGACGTCAGGTTTGTGTATTTATTTGTTATTTTGTGAGTTATAATCTATTCACGCAGTGTGGGAATTATTAGATCAGGGAAACTTCACAAGCCCGAATTCTCAGGTGCGTGTTCATAATCAGCGAGACGGTGTCAAAAAAGGCAGTCCGTAGCAGTGATGCAGAAAGTTGCGTTACTTCTCATTTGATTTACGGTGATTTTTGTCAGTATGGGCACGATATTTATGGTACAGAATTGTATATTTACCTCAGAAATTTGATTGGATCATGAGTGATTTTTTAACATAAAACGTCAAAATAACACCAGTGTAACAAAAGTAACATATTACCTAAGCTCTTTGTTATATTTTCGAGATACAGTGAAGAAAGGAATCGCCCAGATTGTCCCAAAACCTAAACTTTGCGGATTAAAATGATCGTAGACGCAATGCTGGGTACCAATAATGACGGCAACCGCGAAAACTCTAATACTCTTCTCGTCCTAGTTCCTAATATCCATATTCAGAGGAGGCGTAATTTATTGCATGAAGGGTGAAGCGAGCACCAGTGGCGAACGAAGTGACCTCGCCGGTTGCAGCTGTAATCCCAGCTAGCATAATGAAGCAAACGATCGTGGTAAAATGAGGGCAGACACGAAAATGACAATAAGGGTTTTAGAAATGAGAATGCCCGGCCGTTTAACGGCCCTAAAGGTGTAAGTATGATGTCGATGTGGCTGGGTAAACAAAAGAAGAAAGTGTTGCCTACCGCCACTGCGGAAGTCACGCAATCTGGCCGTCCATCACCGAGAGACTCGCAAAGGTACACACAACATCGTACTCATTTTTGCGCACTAACCTCAATGGACAGATAATGACTCACATGAACACCCATGGCAGGCAATCAGCCCGATTGCTTCTCAAACACAGTGTTCTTTGGGCCACAAAACACAGGCATCGATGCAGGCTTACAACACGATATCCGGCAGTTAGCCTTGTGTAGAAGTCTAACCTCGTGATGAGTTCGAAACAATGATTTCTATCTTATTCTTATACTGCAGAGCATTTTTCGAGAACCAAGGTACCTGCATTTCGATCTCGTCGTCTCATTTGAGAGGCGATAAATACAAGCCCTGTCGAGTGGAAATACAAGAAAAATACATGGGAATATGGACCTCGATGGCTGCGAGAATTCAACCTTACGAACCCGCTGGATGAGCTCCATCTCAAACGTCAGAGCTTGACGCCACTGTGCCCTGTGAACTCATCCAAAGCGCCTGCACCGCAGCAAAATCAATTTGAAGTTGACTGTCTCGGGTGCATTGCTGTATTGGACCATAAATAATATACAGGTCTTGTCTATGACTAACTTGCGTCTGGTGCTCCGAGTACCTCTAACGAAATCGAACATGGTATACTGGTGCTGATGTAAGTACCTGCTGTAAAAAATTATACATGAAAAAAAATGTAGAGTGACGAAAACAAAGCATGAAATAACGCTCCAAAGATTCGAACAGCATTAAAAAAGCACAATAGTTAAGGAAATGTTTTAATAACACGTTGACTCCGAAGTATGTCATATATGGTACATGCGATCATCTAACCTAACCTAATGTAACCAAAGCACTATCATGTATAAATACAAATTTTTGATTTTTCTTGAAATTTGTGTTCATCAATCGAATAAACTAGTTCTGATTGGAAAGAAAATTAATAGAGTAACCAAATTTATGCAACCAAAATCATTCACTTTTAAATTCACAGTAGAGATATTTGTCGGCATGTAATTTTACCTGTGTGAAGAATCGGAGTCAACGTGTTAAGTGCCAGTAGCCTCGCCGGGCTAAAAACAGCAGGACATATGATGGCAATTTCTTAAGGTGCCCCATTATTTACAGTAAATCTGACGTGAAATATTGCTATTTGTAGTATCACTGATACGGACTGCCTTCGCTGACAGCCTCGCTGATTAGTTAGAAATACGGACCCGCGAATTTTCTCCTATCTTAATCTTTAAGAGCGTGACAGAGATCGACCAACCAAGCAAGAAGCACTGCGCTATTAAGGGGACCGTCTTTGGGGACCGTACCAACCAAAATGGTCCAAAAGTG